>CAXHJY010000078.1:42500-127500 GCA_964016885.1 Eledone cirrhosa
CCAACACCAACACACACCAACACGCAACAACAGCAACACGCACCAACACCAACACGCACCAACACCAACACACACCAACACACACCAACACCAACCAACACCAACACCAACAAACACCAACACCAACAAACACCAACACCAACACGCACCAACACCAACAAACACCAACACCAACACGCACCAACACCAACACACACCAACACCAACAAACACCAACACCAACACACACCAACAACAACACACACCAACACCAACACACACCAACAACAACACACACCAACACGCAACAACAGCAACACGCACCAACACCAACACGCACCAACACCAACACACACCAACACCAACCAACACCAACACCAACAAACACCAACACGCACCAACACCAACACGCACCAACACCAACACGCACCAACACCAACACACACCAACACCAACACACACCAACACCAACACACACCAACACCAACACACACCAACACCAACACACACCAACACCAACACGCACCAACACCAACACGCACCAACACCAACACACACCAACACACACCAACACGCACCAACACCAACACGCACCAACACCAACACGCACCAACACCAACACGCACCAACACCAACACGCACCAACACCAACACGCACCAACACCAACACGCACCAACACCAACACACACCAACACCAACACACACCAACACCAACACACACCAACACCAACACACACCAACACCAACACACACCAACACCAACCAACACCAACACCAACCAACACCAACACCAACCAACACCAACAAACACCAACACCAACAAACACCAACACCAACAAACACCAACACCAACACCAACAAACACCAACAAACACCAACAAACACCAACAAACACCAACACACACCAACAAACACCAACACACACCAACAAACACCAACACACACCAACACCAACACACACCAACACCAACACACACCAATACCAACACACACCAACACACACCAACACCAGCACACACCAACACCAACACGCACCAACAGCAACACACACCAACACCAACACACACCCACACCAACACGCACCAACACCAACGCCCACCAACACCAACAAACACCAACACACACCAACACCAACACACACCAACACCAACACACACCAATACCAACACACACCAATACCAACACACACCAACACCAACACACACCAACACCAACACACACCAACACCAACACACACCAACACCAACACACACCAACACCAACAAACACCAACACCAACAAACACCAACAAACACCAACACACACCAACACCAACACACACCAACACCAACACACACCAATACCAACACACACCAACACACACCAACACCAGCACACACCAACACCAACACGCACCAACAGCAACACACACCAACACCAACACACACCCACACCAACACGCACCAACACCAACGCCCACCAACACACACCAACACCAACACACACCAACACCAACACACACCAACACCAACACACACCAACACCAACACACACCAACACCAACACACACCAACACCAACACACACCAACACCAACACACACCAACAAACACCAACACCAACAAACACCAACAAACACCAATACACACCAACACCAACACGCACCAACAGCAACACACACCAACACGCACCAACACCAACGCCCACCAACACCAACAAACACCAACACGCACAAACACCAACACGCACAAACACCAACACACACCAACACCAACACACACCAACACCAACACACACCAACACCAACACACACCAACACCAACACACACCAACACCAACACACACCAACACCAACACACACCAACACGCACCAACACCAACGCCCACCAACACCAACAAACACCAACACGCACAAACACCAACACACACCAACACCAACACCAACACCAAAAAACACCAACACCAAAAAACACCAACACCAACATACACCAACACCAACATACACCAACACACACCAACAAACACCAACACCAACAACACCAACAAACACCAACACCAACAAACACCAACACCAACAAACACCAACACCAACAAACACCAACAAACACCAACAAACACAAACACACACCAACACACACCAACACACACCAACACACACCAGCACACACCAACACACACGAACAACAACAGCAACGCACACCAACACAAACGCACACCAACACCAACACAAACCAACACCAACACACACCAAATAACACCAACAAACACCAACACACACCAACACCAACACACACCAACACCAACACACACCAACACCAACACACACCAACACCAACACACACGAACACCAACAAACACCAACACCAACAAACACCAACAAACACCAACATGCAGCAACACCAACACACACCAACACGCAGCAACACACACCAACACCAACAAACACCAACACCAACAAACACCAACACCAACAAACACCAACACACACCAACACCAACACCAACAAACACCAACACACACCAACACCAACACCAACACACACCAACACACACCAACACACACACACACACACCAACACCAACAAACACCAACAAACACCAACACACACCAACACACACCAACACACACCAACACCAACAAACACCAGCACCAACACATGCCAACACCAACACACACCAACACCAACACCAACAACACCAACAAACACTAACACCAACAAACACTAACACCAAACACCAACACACACTAACACCAACAAACACCAACACACACCAACACCAACCAACACCATCACACACCAACACCATCACACACCAACACCAACACACACCAACACCAACAAACACCAACACCAGCAAACACCAACACAAACACACACCAACACCAACACACACCAACACCAACACACACCAACACCAACACACACCAACACCAACAAACACCAACACCATCACACACCAACACCAACATACACCAACACCAACACACACCAACACACACCAACACCAACACACACCAACACACACCAACACCAACACACACCAACACCAACACACACCAACACCAACACACACCAACACCAACACACACCAACACCAACACACACCAACACCAAAAACACCAACACCAACCCACACCAACACCAACCCACACCAACCCACACCAACCCACACCAACACACACCAACACCAACAAACACCAACACCAACACACACCAACACACACCAACACACACCAACAAACACCAACACCAACAAACACCAACACCAACACACACCAACACCAACAAACACCAACACCAACAAACCCCAACACCAACAAACACCAACACCAACAGACACCAATACCAACTCACACCAACACACACCAACACCAACACACACCAACACCAACACACACCAACACACACCAACACCAACAAACACCAACACACACCAACACCAAAACACGCCAACATCAACACACACCAACACCAACAAACACCAACAAACACCAACACACACCAACAACAACAAACACCAACACCAACACACACCAACACACACCAACCCTAAGAAACACCAACACACACCAACACCAACACACACCAACAAACACCAACACCAACACACACCAACACCAACACCAACAAACACCAACACCAACAAACACCAACAAACACCAACACCAACAAACACCAACACCAACAAACACCAACACCAACACACACGAACACCAACAAACACCAACACCAACACACACAAACACCAACACCAACAAACACCAACAAACACCAACACACACGAACACCAACACACACGAACACCAACACACACCAACACCAACATACACCAACACACACCAACACCAACAAACACCAACAACAACAAACACCAACACCAACACTCAACAACACCAACACACACCAACACCAACAAACACCAACACACACCAACACCAACAAACACCAACACACACCAACACACACCAACACCAACACACACCAACACCAACAAACACCAACACACACCTACACCAACAAACACCAACACCAACAAACACCAACACCAACAAACACCAACACCAACATACACCAACACACACCAACACCAACATACACCAACACCAACACACACCAACACACACCAACGCCAACAAACACCAACGCCAACAAACACCAACGCCAACAAACACCAACACCAACAAACACCAACACCAACAAACACCAACACCAACAAACACCAACACCAACAAACACCAACACCAACAAACACCAACACCAACACCAACAAACACCAACACCAACACACACCAACACCAACACACACCAACACCAACAAACACCAACACCAACAAACACCAACACCAACAAACACCAACACCAACAAAAACCAACACCAACATACACCAACACCAACATACACCAACACACACCAACACCAACAAATACCAACACTAACACACACCAACACCAACACACACCAACACCAACACACACCAACACCAACACACACCAACACCAACACACACCAACACCAACACCAACAAACACCAACAAACACCAACAAACACCAACAAACACCAACACACACCAACACACACCAACACACACACACACACACACCAACACCAACAAACAGCAACACACACCAACACACACCAACACACACCAACACCAACACACACCAACACCAACAAACACCAACACCAACAAACACCAACACCAACAAACACCAACACCAACAAACACCAACACACACCAACACCATCACACACCAACACCATCACACACCAACACCATCACACACCAACACCATCACACACCAACACCAACACACACCAGCACCAACACATGCCAACACCAACACACACCAACACCAACACCAACAACACCAACAAACACTAACACCAACAAACACCAACACAAACACACACGCACACCAACACCAACAAACACCAACACACACGAACACCAACACACACGAACACCAACAAACACCAACACCAACATACACCAACACACACCAACACCAACACACACCAACACCAACAAACACCAACAACAACAAACACCAACACACACCAACACCAACAAACACCAACACCAACAAACACCAACACCAACAAACACCAACACACACCAACACCAACAAACACCAACACACACCAACACACACCAACACCAACACACACCAACACCAACACACACCAACACCAACAAACACCAACACACACCAACACCAACAAACACCAACACACACCAACACCAACAAACACCAACACACACCTACACCAACAAACACCAACACCAACAGACACCAACACCAACACCAACATACACCAACACACACCAACACCAACACACACCAACACCAACACACACCAACACCAATAAACACCAACACCAACAAACACCAACACCAACACCAACAAACACCAACACCAACAAACACCAACACCAACACACACCAACACCAACACACACCAACACACACCAACACACCAACACCAACACACACCAACACCAACACACACCAACACCAACACACACCAACACCAACACACACCAACATACACCAACACCAACATACACCAACACCAACATACACCAACACCAACATACACCAACACCAACATACACCAACAAACACCAACAAACACCAACACCAACACACACCAACACCAACACACACCAACACCAACACACACCAACACCAACACACACCAACACCAACACACACCAACACCAACACACACCAACACCAACAAACACCAACACCAACACCAACAAACACCAACACCAACAAACGCCAACAGACACCAACACCAAAACACGCCGACATCAATACACACCACCACCAACAAACACCAACACACACCACCACCAACAAACACCAACACACACCAACACCAACAAACACCAACACACACCAACACACACCAACACCAACACCAACACACACCAACACCAACACCAACACACACCAACACCAACACACACCAACACCAACATACAACAACACCAACACACACCAACACCAACATACACCAACACCAACACACACCAACACCAACACACACCAACACCAACAGCACCAACACCAACAGCACCAACACCAACACACACCAACACCAACACACACCAACACCAACACACACCAACACCAACCCACACCAACACCAACCCACACCAACACCAACAAACACCAACACCAACAAACACCAACACCAACAAACACCAACACCAACAAACACCAACACCAACAAACACCAACACCAACACACACCAACACCAACAAACACCAACACCAACAAACACCAACACACACCAACACCAACAAACACCAACACCAACAAACACCAACACCAACACACACCAACACCAACCCACACCAACACCAACCCACACCAACACACACCAACACCAACAAACACCAACACCAACACACACCAACACACACCAACACCAACACACACCAACACACACCAACACCAACATACACCAACACCAACAAACACCAACACACACCAACACCAACACCAACCCACACCAACACACACCAACACCAACCCACACCAACACACACCAACACCAACAAACACCAACACCAACACACACCAACACCAACATACACCAACACCAACATACACCAACACCAACAAACACCAACACACACCAACACCAACACACACCAACACCAACACACACCAACACCAACCCACACCAACACACACCAACACCAACACACACCAACACCAACCCACACCAACACACACCAACACCAACAAACACCAACACCAACACACACCAACACCAACAAACACCAACACACACCAACACCAACACACACCAACACCAACACACACCAACACCAACCCACACCAACACACACCAACACCAACAAACACCAACACCAACACACACCAACACCAACAAACACCAACACACACCAACACCAACAAACACCAACACACAGCAACACCAACACACACCAACACCAACACACACCAACACCAACCCACACCAACACACACCAACACCAACAAACACCAACACCAACACACACCAACACACACCAACACCAACACACACCAACTCCAACAAACACCAACCAACACCAACACCAACAAACACCAACACGCACCAACACCAACACGCACCAACACCAACACGCACCAACACCAACACACACCAACACCAACACACACCAACACCAACACACACCAACACCAACACACACCAACACCAACACACACCAACACCAACACGCACCAACACCAACACGCACCAACACCAACACGCACCAACACCAACACACACCAACACACACCAACACGCACCAACACCAACACGCACCAACACCAACACGCACCAACACCAACACGCACCAACACCAACACGCACCAACACCAACACGCACCAACACCAACACACACCAACACACACCAACACCAACACACACCAACACCAACACACACCAACACCAACACACACCAACACCAACCAACACCAACACCAACCAACACCAACACCAACCAACACCAACAAACACCAACACCAACAAACACCAACACCAACAAACACCAACACCAACACCAACAAACACCAACAAACACCAACAAACACCAACAAACACCAACACACACCAACAAACACCAACACACACCAACAAACACCAACACACACCAACACCAACACACACCAACACCAACACACACCAATACCAACACACACCAACACACACCAACACCAGCACACACCAACACCAACACGCACCAACAGCAACACACACCAACACCAACACACACCCACACCAACACGCACCAACACCAACGCCCACCAACACCAACAAACACCAACACACACCAACACCAACACACACCAACACCAACACACACCAACACCAACACACACCAATACCAACACACACCAATACCAACACACACCAACACCAACACACACCAACACCAACACACACCAACACCAACACACACCAACACCAACACACACCAACACCAACAAACACCAACACCAACAAACACCAACAAACACCAACACCAACAAACACCAACAAACACCAACACACACCAACACCAACACACACCAACACCAACACACACCAATACCAACACACACCAACACACACCAACACCAGCACACACCAACACCAACACGCACCAACAGCAACACACACCAACACCAACACACACCCACACCAACACGCACCAACACCAACGCCCACCAACACACACCAACACCAACACACACCAACACCAACACACACCAACACCAACACACACCAACACCAACACACACCAACAAACACCAACACCAACAAACACCAACAAACACCAATACACACCAACACCAACACGCACCAACAGCAACACACACCAACACGCACCAACACCAACGCCCACCAACACCAACAAACACCAACACGCACAAACACCAACACGCACAAACACCAACACACACCAACACCAACACACACCAACACCAACACACACCAACACCAACACACACCAACACCAGCACACACAAACACCAACATGCACAAACACCAACACACACCAACACCAACACACACCAACACCAACACACACCAACACGCACCAACACCAACGCCCACCAACACCAACGCCCACCAACACCAACAAACACCAACACCAACAAACACCAACACGCACAAACACCAACACGCACAAACACCAACACACACCAACACACACCAACACCAACACGCACCAACACCAACACACACCAACACCAACACACACCAACACCAACACACACCAACACCAACACACACCAACACGCACCAACACCAACGCCCACCAACACCAACAAACACCAACACGCACAAACACCAACACACACCAACACCAACACCAACACCAAAAAACACCAACACCAACATACACCAACACCAACATACACCAACACACACCAACAAACACCAACACCAACAACACCAACAAACACCAACACCAACAAACACCAACACCAACAAACACCAACACCAACAAACACCAACAAACACCAACAAACACAAACACACACCAACACACACCAACACACACCAACACACACCAGCACACACCAACACACACGAATAACAACAGCAACGCACACCAACACAAACGCACACCAACACCAACACAAACCAACACCAACACACACCAAATAACACCAACAAACACCAACACACACCAACACCAACACACACCAACACCAACACACACCAACACCAACACACACCAACACCAACACACACGAACACCAACAAACACCAACACCAACAAACACCAACAAACACCAACATGCAGCAACACCAACACACACCAACACGCAGCAACACACACCAACACCAACAAACACCAACACCAACAAACACCAACACCAACAAACACCAACACACACCAACACCAACACCAACAAACACCAACACACACCAACACCAACACCAACACACACCAACACACACCAACACACACACACACACACCAACACCAACAAACACCAACACACACCAACACACACCAACACACACCAACACACACCAACACCAACAAACACCAGCACCAACACATGCCAACACCAACACACACCAACACCAACACCAACAACACCAACAAACACTAACACCAACAAACACTAACACCAAACACCAACACACACTAACACCAACAAACACCAACACACACCAACACCAACCAACACCATCACACACCAACACCATCACACACCAACACCAACACACACCAACACCAACAAACACCAACACCAGCAAACACCAACACAAACACACACCAACACCAACACACACCAACACCAACACACACCAACACCAACACACACCAACACCAACAAACACCAACACCATCACACACCAACACCAACATACACCAACACCAACACACACCAACACACACCAACACACACCAACACACACCAACACCAACACACACCAACACCAACACACACCAACACCAACACACACCAACACCAACACACACCAACACCAACACACACCAACACCAAAAACACCAACACCAACCCACACCAACACACACCAACACCAACCCACACCAACCCACACCAACACACACCAACACCAACAAACACCAACACCAACACACACCAACACACACCAACACACACCAACAAACACCAACACCAACAAACACCAACACCAACACACACCAACACCAACAAACACCAACACCAACAAACCCCAACACCAACAAACACCAACACCAACAAACACCAACACCAACAGACACCAATACCAACTCACACCAACACACACCAACACCAACACACACCAACACAAACACACACCAACACACACCAACACCAACAAACACCAACACACACCAACACCAAAACACGCCAACATCAACACACACCAACACCAACAAACACCAACAAACACCAACACACACCAACAACAACAAACACCAACACCAACACACACCAACACACACCAACCCTAAGAAACACCAACACACACCAACACCAACACACACCAACAAACACCAACACCAACACACACCAACACCAACACCAACAAACACCAACACCAACAAACACCAACAAACACCAACACCAACAAACACCAACACCAACAAACACCAACACCAACACACACGAACACCAACAAACACCAACACCAACACACACAAACACCAACACCAACAAACACCAACAAACACCAACACACACGAACACCAACACACACGAACACCAACACACACCAACACCAACATACACCAACACACACCAACACCAACAAACACCAACAACAACAAACACCAACACCAACACTCAACAACACCAACACACACCAACACCAACAAACACCAACACACACCAACACCAACAAACACCAACACACACCAACACACACCAACACCAACACACACCAACACCAACAAACACCAACACACACCTACACCAACAAACACCAACACCAACAAACACCAACACCAACAAACACCAACACCAACATACACCAACACACACCAACACCAACATACACCAACACCAACACACACCAACACACACCAACGCCAACAAACACCAACGCCAACAAACACCAACGCCAACAAACACCAACGCCAACAAACACCAACACCAACAAACACCAACACCAACAAACACCAACACCAACAAACACCAACACCAACAAACACCAACACCAACACCAACAAACACCAACACCAACACACACCAACACCAACACACACCAACACCAACACACACCAACACCAACAAACACCAACACCAACAAACACCAACACCAACAAACACCAACACCAACAAACACCAACACCAACAAAAACCAACACCAACATACACCAACACCAACATACACCAACACACACCAACACCAACAAATACCAACACTAACACACACCAACACCAACACACACCAACACCAACACACACCAACACCAACACACACCAACACCAACACACACCAACACCAACACCAACAAACACCAACAAACACCAACAAACACCAACAAACACCAACACACACCAACACACACCAACACACACACACACACACACCAACACCAACAAACAGCAACACACACCAACACACACCAACACACACCAACACCAACAAACACCAACACCAACAAACACCAACACCAACAAACACCAACACCAACAAACACCAACACACACCAACACCATCACACACCAACACCATCACACACCAACACCATCACACACCAACACCATCACACACCAACACCAACACACACCAGCACCAACACATGCCAACACCAACACACACCAACACCAACACCAACAACACCAACAAACACTAACACCAACAAACACCAACACAAACACACACGCACACCAACACCAACAAACACCAACACACACGAACACCAACACACACGAACACCAACAAACACCAACACCAACATACACCAACACACACCAACACCAACACACACCAACACCAACAAACACCAACAACAACAAACACCAACAAACACCAACACCAACAAACACCAACACCAACAAACACCAACACACACCAACACCAACAAACACCAACACACACCAACACACACCAACACCAACACACACCAACACCAACACACACCAACACCAACACACACCAACACCAACAAACACCAACACACACCAACACCAACAAACACCAACACACACCAACACCAACAAACACCAACACACACCTACACCAACAAACACCAACACCAACAGACACCAACACCAACACCAACATACACCAACACACACCAACACCAACACACACCAACACCAACACACACCAACACCAATAAACACCAACACCAACAAACACCAACACCAACACCAACAAACACCAACACCAACAAACACCAACACCAACACACACCAACACCAACACACACCAACACACACCAACACACCAACACCAACACACACCAACACCAACACACACCAACACCAACACACACCAACACCAACACACACCAACATACACCAACACCAACATACACCAACACCAACATACACCAACACCAACATACACCAACAAACACCAACACCAACAAACACCAATACCAACACACACCAACACCAACAAACACCAATACCAACACACACCAACACCAACACACACCAACACCAACACACACCAACACCAACACACACCAACACCAACACCAACAAACACCAACACCAACACCAACAAACACCAACACCAACAAACGCCAACAGACACCAACACCAAAACACGCCGACATCAATACACACCACCACCAACAAACACCAACACACACCACCACCAACAAACACCAACACACACCAACACCAACAAACACCAACACACACCAACACACACCAACACCAACACCAACACACACCAACACCAACACCAACACACACCAACACCAACACACACCAACACCAACATACAACAACACCAACACACACCAACACCAACATACACCAACACCAACACACACCAACACCAACACACACCAACACCAACACACACCAACACCAACAGCACCAACACCAACAGCACCAACACCAACACACACCAACACCAACACACACCAACACCAACACACACCAACACCAACCCACACCAACACCAACCCACACCAACACCAACAAACACCAACACCAACAAACACCAACACCAACAAACACCAACACCAACAAACACCAACACCAACACACACCAACACCAACAAACACCAACACCAACAAACACCAACACACACCAACACCAACAAACACCAACACCAACAAACACCAACACCAACACACACCAACACCAACCCACACCAACACACACCAACACCAACAAACACCAACACCAACACACACCAACACACACCAACACCAACACACACCAACACCAACACACACCAACACCAACATACACCAACACCAACAAACACCAACACACACCAACACCAACACCAACCCACACCAACACACACCAACACCAACCCACACCAACACACACCAACACCAACAAACACCAACACCAACACACACCAACACCAACTTACACCAACACCAACATACACCAACAAACACCAACACACACCAACACCAACACACACCAACACCAACACACACCAACACCAACCCACACCAACACACACCAACACCAACACACACCAACACCAACCCACACCAACACACACCAACACCAACAAACACCAACACCAACACACACCAACACCAACAAACACCAACACACACCAACACCAACACACACCAACACCAACACACACCAACACCAACCCACACCAACACACACCAACACCAACAAACACCAACACCAACACACACCAACACCAACAAACACCAACACACACCAACACCAACAAACACCAACACACACCAACACCAACACACACCAACACCAACACACACCAACACCAACCCACACCAACACACACCAACACCAACAAACACCAACACCAACACACACCAACACACACCAACACCAACACACACCAACTCCAACAAACACCAACAAACACCAACACCAACACACACCAACACCAACACACGCCAACACACACCAACACCAACATACACCAACACCAACACACACCAACACACACCAACACCAACACACACCAACACCAACAAACACCAACAAACACCAATACCAACACCAACACACGCCAACACACACCAACACCAACATACACCAACACCAACATACACCAACACCAACAAACACCAACACCAACACACACCAACACCAACACACACCAACACCAACACACACCAACACCAACACACACCAACACCAACACACACCAACACCAACACACACCAACACACACCAACACCAACACACACCAACACACACCAACACCAACACACACCAACACACACCAACACCAACACACACCAACACCAACACACACCAACACACACCAACACACACCAACACCAACACACACCAACACCAACACACACCAACACACACCAACACCAACACCAACACACACCAACACCAACACACACCAACACCAACACACACCAACACCAACACACACCAACACCAACACACACCAACACCAACACACACCAACACCAACACACACCAACACACACCAACACCAACACACACCAACACCAACAAACACCAACACACGCCAACACCAACAAACACCAACACACACCAACACCAACACACACCAACACCACCAACACCTACACACGCCAACACCAACAAACACCAACACACACCAACACCAACATACACCAACACCAAGAAACACCAACACCAAGAAACACCAACACCAACACACACCAACACCAACACACACCAACACCAACACACACCAACACCAACACACACCAACACCAACACACACCAACACCAACACACACCAACACCAACACACACCAACACCAACAAACACCAACACCAACAAACACCAACACCAAGAAACACCAACACCAAGAAACACCAACACCAACATACACCAACACCAACACACACCAACACCAACACACGCCAACACACACCAACACCAACACACACCAACACCAACACACGCCAACACCAACACCCGCCAACACCAACACACACCAACACCAACAAACACCAACACCAACAAACACCAACACACACCAACACCAACACACACCAACACCAACAAACACCAACACCAACACACACCAACACCAACACACACCAACACCAACAAACACCAACACACACCAACACCAACACACACCAACAACAACAAACACCAACACACACCAACACCAACAAACACCAACACACACCAACACAAACACACACCATCACCACCAACGCCAACACACAACAACACCAACAAACACCAACAAACACCAACACACACCAACAAACACCAACACCAACAAACACCATCACCAACAAACACCAACACACACCAACATACACCAACACACACCAACACACGCCAACACCAACAAACACCAACACCAACAAACACCAACACCAACAAACACCAACACCAACACACACCAACACCAACACACACAAACACCAACACACACAAACACCAACACACACAAACACCAACACACACAAACACCAACACACACAAACACCAACACACACAAACACCAACACACACAAACACCAACACACACAAACACCAACACACACCAACACCAACACACACCAACACCAACACACACCAACACCAACACACACCAACACCAACACACACCAACACCAACACACACCAACACCAACACCAACACCAACACACACCAACACCAACAAACACCAACACACACCAAAACCAACACACACCAACACAGACCAACACCAACACACACCAACACCAACAAACACCAACACCAACAAACACCAACACCAACAAACACCAACACCAACAAACACCAACACCAACAAACACCAACACCAACAAACACCAACACCAACAAACACCAACACACACCATCACCAACACACACCATCACCAACACACACCAACACCAACACACACCAACATACATCAACACCAACACACACCAACACACACCAACACCAACACACACCAACACCAACACACACCAACACCAACAAACACCAACACCAACCAACACCAACAAACACCAACAAACACCAACACACACCAACACCAACACACACCAACACCAACATACTTCAACACACACCAACACCAACACACACCAACACCAACATACTTCAACACACACCAACACCAACACACACCAACACCAACAAACACCAACAAACAGCAACACCAACAAACACCAACACCAAGAAACACCAACACCAACACCAACAAACACCAACACCAACACACACCAAGAAACACTAACACACACCAACACAAACACCAACACACACCAACACACACCAACACACACCAACACACACCAACAAACACCAACACCAACACACACCAACACCAACACACACCAACACCAACAAACGCCAACACCAACACACACCAACACCAACACACACCAACACACAACAACACCAACACACACCAACACACAACAACACCAACACACACCAACACCAACACACACCAACACCAACACACACCAACACCAACAAACACCAACACCAACACACACCAACACCAACACACACCAACACACACCAACACCAACACACACCAACACACACCAACACCAACACACACCAACACCAACACACACCAACACCCAACAAACACCAACAAACACCAACAAACACCAACACCCAACAAACACCAACACCAAGAAACACCAAGAAACACCAACACCAACACCAACAAACACCAACACCAACACACACCAAGAAACACTAACACACACCAACACAAACACCAACACACACCAACACCAACACACACCAACACACACCAACAAACACCAACACCAACACACACCAACACCAACAAACACCAACACCAACACACACCAATACCAACACACACCAATACCAACACACACCAACAAACACCAACACCAACAAACACCTACACCAACACACACCAACACGAACAACACACACCAACACCAACACACACTAACACCAACACACCAACACCAACACACACCAACACACAACAAACACCAACACACACCAACACCAACACACACCAACACCAACACACACCAACACCAACACACACCAACACCAACAAACACCAACACCAACACACACCAACACCAACACACACCAACACCAACACACACCAACACCAACACACACCAACACCAACACACACTAACACCAACACACACCAACACCAACACACACCAACACCAACACACACCAACACCAACACACACCAACACCAACACACACCAACACCAACACACACCAACACCAACACACACCAACACCAACACACACCAACACCAACACACACCAACACCAACACACACCAACACCAACACACACCAACACCAACACACACCAACACCAACACACACCAACACCAACACACACCAACACCAACACACACCAACACCAACACACACCAACACCAACACACACCAACACCAACACACACCAACACACACCAACACCAACAAATACCAACACCAACACACACCAACACCAACACACACCAACAACAACAAACACCAACATCAACACACACCAACACCAACACACACCAACACACACCAACACACACGAACACCAACAAACACCAACACCAACAAACACCAACACCAACACATACCAACACCAACAAACACCAACACCAACAAACACCAACAAACACCAACACCAACAAACACCAACAAACACCAACAAACACCAACAAACACCAACACACACCAACACCAACACACACCAACACCAACACACACCAACACCAACACACACCAACACCAACACACACCAACACACAACAACACCAACAAACACCAACACCAACAAACACCAACACACACCTACACCAACACACGCCAACACCAACACATGCCAACACCAACACATGCCAACACCAACATACACCAACACACTCCAACACCAACACACTCCAACACCAACACACACCAACACCAACAAACACCAACACCAACAAACACCAACACCAACAAACACCAACACCAACAAACACCAACACCAACAAACACCGACACCAACAAACACCAACACACACCAACACCAACTCACACCAACACACACCAACACCAACAAACACCAACACCAACACACACCAACACACACCAACACACACCAACACCAACACACACCAATACCAACACACACCAACAAACACCAACAAACACCTACACCAACACCAAGACACACCAACACCAACACACACCAACACCAACACACACCAACACACACCAACACACACCAACACCAACACACACGAACACCAACACACACGAACACCAACACACACGAACACCAACAAACACCAACACCAACAAACACCAACAAACACCAACACCAACCAACACCAACAAACACCAACACCAACAAACACCAACACCAACCAACACCAACAAACACCAACAAACACCAACACCAACAAACACCAACACCAACAAACACCAACACCAACAAACACCAACACCAACACACACAAACACCAACACACACAAACACCAACACACACAAACACCAACACACACAAACACCAACACACACAAACACCAACACACACCAACACCAACACACACAAACACCAACACACACCAACACCAACACACACCA
Organism: Eledone cirrhosa; assembly: GCA_964016885.1. Taxonomy (NCBI): domain Eukaryota; kingdom Metazoa; phylum Mollusca; class Cephalopoda; order Octopoda; family Eledonidae; genus Eledone; species Eledone cirrhosa. The sequence continues at coordinate 61,154 of CAXHJY010000078.1, forward strand.
ACACCAACACACACCAACACCAACACACACCAACACCAACACACACCAACACCAACACACACCAACACCAACACACACCAACACACACAAACACCAACACACACCAACACCAACACACACCAACACCAACACACACCAACACCAACATACACCAACACCAACACACACCAACACACACCAACACCAACACACACCAACACCAACACACACCAACACCAACACACACCAACACCAACACACACCAACACCAACACACACCAACACCAACACACACCAACACACACCAACACCAACACACACCAACACCAACAAACACCAACACCAACAAACACCAACACCAACAAACACCAACACCAACAAACACCAACACACACCAACACACACCAACACCAACACACACCAACACCAACACACACCAACACCAACATACTTCAACACCAACACACACCAACACCAACATACTTCAACACCAACACACACCAACACCAACAAACACCAACAAACACCAACACCAACAAACACCAACACCAAGAAAAACCAAGAAACACCAACACCAACACCAACAAACACCAACACCAACACACACCAAGAAACACTAACACACACCAACACCAACACCAACACACACCAACACCAACACACACCAACACAAACACCAACACACACCAACACACACCAACACACACCAACACCAACACACACCAACACCAACACACACCAACACCAACAAACACCAACACCTACAAACACCAACACACACCAACAGACACCAACACCAACAAACACCAACACCAACAAACACCAACACCAACCAACACCAACAAACACCAACAAACACCAACACACACCAACACCAACACACACCAACACCAACATACTTCAACACACACCAACACCAACACACACCAACACCAACATACTTCAACACACACCAACACCAACACACACCAACACCAACAAACACCAACAAACAGCAACACCAACAAACACCAACACCAAGAAACACCAACACCAACACCAACAAACACCAACACCAACACACACCAAGAAACACTAACACACACCAACACAAACACCAACACACACCAACACACACCAACACACACCAACACACACCAACAAACACCAACACCAACACACACCAACACCAACACACACCAACACCAACAAACGCCAACACCAACACACACCAACACCAACACACACCAACACCAACACACAACAACACCAACACACACCAACACACAACAACACCAACACACACCAACACCAACACACACCAACACCAACACACACCAACACCAACACACACCAACACCAACAAACACCAACACCAACACACACCAACACCAACACACACCAACACACACCAACACCAACACACACCAACACACACCAACACCAACACACACCAACACCAACACACACCAACACCCAACAAACACCAACAAACACCAACAAACACCAACACCCAACAAACACCAACACCAACAAACACCAACACCAAGAAACACCAAGAAACACCAACACCAACACCAACAAACACCAACACCAACACACACCAAGAAACACTAACACACACCAACACAAACACCAACACACACCAACACCAACACACACCAACACACACCAACAAACACCAACACCAACACACACCAACACCAACAAACACCAACACCAACACACACCAATACCAACACACACCAATACCAACACACACCAACAAACACCAACACCAACAAACACCTACACCAACACACACCAACACGAACACACACCAACAAACACCAACACACACCAACACCAACACACACTAACACCAACACACCAACACCAACACACACCAACACACAACAAACACCAACACACACCAACACCAACACACACCAACACCAACAAACACCAACACCAACAAACACCAACACCAACACACACCAACACCAACACACACCAACACCAACACACACCAACACCAACACACACCAACACCAACACACACCAACACCAACACACACCAACACCAACACACACCAACACCAACACACACCAACACCAACACACACCAACACCAACACACACCAACACCAACACACACCAACACCAACACACACCAACACCAACACACACCAACACCAACACACACCAACACCAACACACACCAACACACACCAACACCAACAAATACCAACACCAACACACACCAACAACAACAAACACCAACACCAACACACACCAACAACAACAAACACCAACATCAACACACACCAACACCAACACACACCAACACACACCAACACACACCAACACCAACAAACACCAACACCAACAAACACCAACACCAACACATACCAACACCAACAAACACCAACACCAACAAACACCAACAAACACCAACACCAACAAACACCAACAAACACCAACAAACACCAACAAACACCAACAAACACCAACACACACCAACACACACCAACACCAACACACACCAACACCAACACACACCAACACCAACACACACCAACACCAACACACACCAACACCAACACACACCAACACACAACAACACCAACAAACACCAACACCAACAAACACCAACACACACCTACACCAACACACGCCAACACCAACACATGCCAACACCAACACATGCCAACACCAACATACACCAACACACTCCAACACCAACACACTCCAACACCAACACACACCAACACCAACAAACACCAACACCAACAAACACCAACACCAACAAACACCAACACCAACAAACACCAACACCAACAAACACCGACACCAACAAACACCAACACACACCAACACCAACTCACACCAACACACACCAACACCAACAAACACCAACACCAACACACACCAACACACACCAACACACACCAACACCAACACACACCAATACCAACACACACCAACAAACACCAACAAACACCTACACCAACACCAAGACACACCAACACCAACACACACCAACACCAACACACACCAACACACACCAACACACACCAACACCAACACACACCAACACCAACACACACGAACACCATCACACACGAACACCAACAAACACCAACACCAACAAACACCAACAAACACCAACACCAACCAACACCAACAAACACCAACACCAACAAACACCAACACCAACCAACACCAACAAACACCAACAAACACCAACACCAACAAACACCAACACCAACAAACACCAACACCAACAAACACCAACACCAACAAACACCAACACCAACACACACAAACACCAACACACACAAACACCAACACACACAAACACCAACACACACCAACACCAACACACACAAACACCAACACACACAAACACCAACACACACAAACACCAACACACACAAACACCAACACACACAAACACCAACACACACAAACACCAACACACACAAACACCAACACACACCAACACCAACACACACCAACACACACAAACACCAACACACACCAACACCAACACACACCAACACCAACACACACCAACACCAACAAACACCAACACCAACAAACACCGACACCAACAAACTCCAACACCAACTCACACCGACACCAACACCGACACCAACACCAACAAACACCAACACCAACACACACCAATACCAACACACACCAACAAACACCAACAAACACCTACACCAACACACACCTACACCAACACACACCAACACCAAGACACACCAACACCAAGACACACCAACACCAACACACACCAACACCAACACACACCAACACCAACACACACCAACACCAACACACACCAACACCAACACACACCAACACCAACACACACCAACACCAACAAACACCAACACCAACAAACACCAACACCAACAAACACCAACACCAACAAACACCAACACCAACAAACACCAACACCAACAAACACCAACACCAACAAACACCAACACACACCAACACCAACTCACACCAACAAACACCAACACCAACAAACACCAACACCAACAAACACCAACACCAACAAACACCAATACCAACACACACCAACAAACACCAACACCAACAAACACCAACACCAACAAACACCAACACACACCTACACCAACACACGCCAACACCAACACACGCCAACACCAACAAACACCAACACCACCAACACCTACACACGCCAACACCAACAAACACCAACACACGCCAACACCAACAAACACCAACACACACCAACACACACCAACACCAACACACGCCAACACACACCAACACACACCAACACCAACACACACCAACACCAACACACACCAACACACACCAACACCAACACACGCCAACACCAACAAACACCAACACCACCACCACCTACACACGCCAACACCAACAAACACCAACACACGCCAACACCAACAAACACCAACACACACCAACACACACCAACACCAACACACGCCAACACACAACAACACCAACACACAACAACACCAACACACACCAACACCAACACACACCAACACACGCCAACACACACCAACATCAACACACAACACCAACAAACACCAACACCAACAAACACCAACACCAACAAACACCAACACCAACAAACACCAACACCAACAAACACCAACACACACCAACACACACCAACACCAACAAACACCAACACACACCAACACACACCAACACCAACACACGCCAACACACACCAACACCAACACACGCCAACACACACCAACACCAACACACAACAACACCAACAAACACCAACACCAACAAACACCTACACCAACAAACACCTACACCAACAAACACCAACACACACCAACAAACACCAACACCAACACACAACAACACCAACACACAACAACACCAACACACACCAACACACACCAAACATACACCAACACACACCAACACACACCAACACACACCAACACACACCAACACCAACAGACACCAACACCAACAAACACCAACACCAACACACACCAACACCAACACACACCAACACCAACACACACCAACACACACCAACACCAACACACACCAACACCAACAAACACCAACACCAACAAACACCAACACCAACACACACCAACAAACACCATCACCAACAAACACCATCACCAACAAACACCAACACACACCAACATACACCAACACACACCAACACACACCAACACACACCAACACCAACACACGCCAACACACACCAACACCAACACACACCAACACCAACACACGCCAACACACACCAACACCAACACACAACAACACCAACAAACACCAACACACAACAACACCAACAAACACCAACACCAACAAACACCAACACACACCAACAAACACCAACACACACCAACACACACCAACACCAACACACGCCAACACACACCAACACCAACACACAACAACACACACCAACACCAACACACACCAACACCAACACACGCCAACACACACCAACACCAACACACAACAACACCAACAAACACCAACACCAACAAACACCAACACCAACAAACACCAACACCAACAAACACCAACAAACACCAACACCAACAAACACCAACACACACCAACACCAACAAACACCAACACCAACACACACCAACACCAACAAACACCAACACACACCAACACACACCAACACCAACAAACACCAACACCAACACACACCAACAAACACCATCACCAACAAACACCATCACCAACAAACACCAACACACACCAACACACACCAACACACACCAACACACACCAACACACACCAACACACACCAACACACACCAACACACACCAACACCAACAGACACCAACACCAACACACGCCAACACACACCAACACCAACACACAACAACACCAACAAACACCAACACCAACAAACACCAACACCAACAAACACCAACACCAACAAACACCAACACCAACAAACACCAACACACACCAACACCAACAAACACCAACAAACACCAACAAACACCAACAAACACCAACAAACACCAACACACACCAACACACACCAACACCAACACACACCAACACCAACACACGCCAACAGACACCAACAAACACCAACACCAACAAACACCAACAAACACCAATACCAACACACACCAACAAACACCAACACACACCAACACCAACACACGCCAACACCAACAAACACCAACACACACCAACACCAACACACGCCAACACCAACACACACCAACACCACCAACACCTACACACGCCAACACCAACAAACACCAACACCAACACACACCAACACCAACACACACCAACACCAACACACGCCAACACACACCAACACCAACACACGCCAACACCAACACCCGCCAACACCAACACACACCAACACCAACAAACACCAACACACACCAACACCAACAAACACCAACACCAACAAACACCAACACACACCAACACCAAAACACGCCAACATCAACACACACCAACACCAACAAACACCAACACACACCAACACTAAAACACACCAACACACACCAACACTAAAACACACCAACACCAACAAACACCAACACACACCAACACCAACAAACACCAACACACACCAACACCAACAAACACCAACACCAACACACAACAACACCAACAAACACCAACACACACCAACAAACACCAACACCAACAAACACCATCACCAACAAACACCATCACCAACAAACACCAACACACACCAACACACACCAACACACACCAACACACACCAACACACACCAACACACACCAACACCAACACACACCAACACCACCAACAGCTACACACGCCAACACACACCAACACCAACACACACCAACAAACACCAACAAACACCTACACCAACACACAACAACACCAACAAACACCAACACCAACAAACACCAACACACACCTACACCAACACACACCTACACCAACACACACCTACACCAACACACACCAACACCAACACACACCAACACCAACAAACACCAACACCAACAAACACCAACACCAACAAACACCAACAAACACCAACACCAACAAACACCAACACACACCAACACCAACTCACACCAACACCAACACACACCAACACCAACAAACACCAACACCAACATACTTCAACACACACCAACACCAACACACACCAACACCAACAAACACCAACACCAACAAACACCAACACACACCAACACCAACACACACCAACACCAACACACACCAACACCAACACACACCAACACACACCAACACCAACACACACCAACACACACCAACACCAACACACACCAACACCAACAAACACCAACACCAACAAACACCAACACACACCAACACCAACACACACCAACACCAACACACACCAACACCAACACACACCAACACCAACACACACCAACACCAACACACACCAACACCAACACACACCAACACCAACACACACCAACACCAACATACATCAACACCAACACACACCAACACACACCAACACCAACACACACCAACACCAACACACACCAACACCAACACACACCAACAAACACCAACACCACCAACACCAACACACACCAACACCAACACACACCAATACCAACACACACCAATACCAACACACACCAACAAACACCAACACCAACAAACACCTACACCAACAAACACCAACACGAACACACACCAACAAACACCAACACACACCAACACACACCAACACCGACAAACACCAACACCAACCAACACCAACAAACACCAACACTAACAAACACCAACACCCACACACACCAACACCAACACACACCAATACCAACACACACCAACAGCAACACACACCAGCACCAACACACACCAACAAACACCAACACACACCAACAGCAACAAACACCAACACACACCAACACCAACAAACACCAACACCAACAAACACCAACAAACACCAACACCAACACACACCAACACCAACACACACTTACACCAACACACACTTACACCAACACACACCAACACCAACACACACCAACACCAACACACACCAACATCAACACACACCAACACCAACACACACCAACACACACCAACACCAACACACATCAACACCAACAAACACCAACACCAACAAACACCAACACCAACAAACACCAACACCAACACCAACAAACACCAACACCAACACCAACAAACACCAACACCAACAAACACCAACACCAACAAACACCAACAAACACCAACACCAACAAACACCAACAAACACCAATACACACCAACACCAACAAACACCAACACCAACAAACACCAACAAACACCAACACCAACAAACACCAACAAACACCAACACCAACAAACACCAACACCAACACCAACAAACACCAACACCAACACACACCAACAAACACCAACAAACACCTACACCAACACACACCATCACCAACACACACCAACACCACCACACACCAACACCAACACACACCAACACCAACAAACACCAACACCAACAAACACCAACACCAACAAACACCAACACCAACTCACACCAACACACACCAACACCAACAAACACCAATACCAACACACACCAACAAACACCAACACACACCAACACCAACACACGCCAACACCAACAAACACCAACACACACCAACACCAACACACGCCAACACCAACACACACCAACACCACCAACACCTACACACGCCAACACCAACAAACACCAACACCAACACACACCAACACCAACACACACCAACACCAACACACGCCAACACACACCAACACCAACACACGCCAACACCAACACCCGCCAACACCAACACACACCAACACCAACAAACACCAACACACACCAACACCAACAAACACCAACACCAACAAACACCAACACACACCAACACCAAAACACGCCAACATCAACACACACCAACACCAACAAACACCAACACACACCAACACTAAAACACACCAACACACACCAACACTAAAACACACCAACAAACACCAACACACACCAACACCAACAAACACCAACACACACCAACACCAACAAACACCAACACCAACACACAACAACACCAACAAACACCAACACACACCAACAAACACCAACACCAACAAACACCATCACCAACAAACACCATCACCAACAAACACCAACACACACCAACATACACCAACACACACCAACACACACCAACACACACCAACACCAACACACACCAACACCACCAACAGCTACACACGCTAACACACACCAACACCAACACACACCAACACCACCAACAGCTACACACGCTAACACACACCAACACCAACACACACCAACAAACACCAACAAACACCTACACCAACACACAACAACACCAACAAACACCAACACCAACAAACACCAACACACACCTACACCAACACACACCTACACCAACACACACCTACACCAACACACACCAACACCAACAAACACCAACACCAACAAACACCAACACCAACAAACACCAACAAACACCAACACCAACAAACACCAACACCAACAAACACCAACACACACCAACACCAACTCACACCAACACCAACACACACCAACACCAACAAACACCAACACCAACATACTTCAACACACACCAACACACACCAACAAACACCAACACCAACAAACACCAACACCAACACACACCAACACCAACACACACCAACACCAACACACACCAACACACACCAACACCAACACACACCAACACACACCAACACACACCAACACCAACAAACACCAACACACACCAACACCAACACACACCAACACCAACACACACCAACACCAACACACACCAACACCAACACACACCAACACCAACACACACCAACACCAACACACACCAACACCAACATACATCAACACCAACACACACAAACACACACCAACACCAACACACACCAACACCAACACACACCAACACCAAAATACACCAACAAACACCAACACCAACACACACCAACACCAACACACACCAACACCAACACACACCAATACCAACACACACCAACAAACACCTACACCAACAAACACCAACACGAACACACACCAACAAACACCAACACACACCAACACACACCAACACCGACAAACACCAACACCAACCAACACCAACAAACACCAACACCGACAAACACCAACACCAACCAACACCAACAAACACCAACACTAACAAACACCAACACCCACACACACCAACACCAACACACACCAATACCAACACACACCAACAGCAACACACACCAGCACCAACACACACCAACAAACACCAACACACACCAACAGCAACAAACACCAACACCAACAAACACCAACACCAACAAACACCAACAAACACCAACACCAACACACACCAACACCAACACACACTTACACCAACACACACTTACACCAACACACACCAACACCAACACACACCAACACCAACACACACCAACACCAACACACACCAACACCAACAAACACCAACACACACCAACACCAACAAACACCAACACCAACAAACACCAACACCAACAAACACCAACACCAACACCAACACACACCAACACCAACACACACTAACACCAACACACACTAACACCAACACACACTAACACCAACACACACTAACACCAACACACACTAACACCAACACACACCAACACCAACACACACCAACACCAACACACACCAACACCAACACACACCAACACACACCAACACCAACACACACCAACACCAACAAACACCAACACCAACAAACACCAACACCAACACACACCAACACCAACACACACCAACACGAACAAACACCAACACGAACAAACACCAACACCAACAAACACCAACACCAACAAACACCAACAAACACCAATACACACCAACACCAACACACACCAACACCAACACACACCAACACCAACACACACCAACACCAACACACACCAACACCAACACACACCAACACCAACAAACACCAACACCAACAAACACCAACACCAACAAACACCAACACACACCAACACCAACTCACACCAACAAACACCAACACACACCAACACCAACAAACACCAACACCAACAAACACCAACACCAACAAACACCAACACACACCAACACCAACTCACACCAACACCAACAAACACCAACGAACACCAACAAACACCAACACCAACACACACCAACACCAACTCACACCAACACCAACACACACCAACACCAACACACACCAACACACACCAACACCAACACACACCAATACCAACACACACCAACAAACACCAACAAACACCTACACCAACACACACCAATACCAAGACACACCAACACCAACACACACCAACACCAACACACACCAACACACACCAACACACACCAACAAACACCAACACACACCAACACACGCCAACACCAACAAACACCAACACACACCAACACCAACACACGCCAACACCAACACACACCAACACCACCAACACCAACACACACCAACACCACCAACACACACCAACACCAACAAACGCCAACACCAAAACACACCAACACCAACACACACCAACACCAACAAACACCAACACCAAAACACACCAACACCAATACACACCAACACCAAAACACACCAACACCAACAAACACCAACACACACCAACACCAACACACACCCCAACACTAACACACACCAACACCAAAACACACCAACACCAACAAACACCAACACACACCAACACCAACACACACCAATGCCAACAAACACCAACACACACCAACTCCAACACACACCAACACCAACACCAACCAACACCAACACCAACCAACACCAACTCCAACACACACCAACACCAACACCAACACACACCAACACACACCAACACACACCAACACACACCAACACCAACACACACCAACACCAACACACACGAACACCAACAAACACCAACACCAACAAACACCAACACCAACAAACACCAACACCAACAAACACCAACACCAACAAACACCAACACCAACAAACACCAACACCAACAAACACCAACACCAATACACACCAACACCAATACACACCAACACCAACACCAACACACTCCAACACCAACACACACCAACACCAACAGACAGCAACACCAACACACACCAACACCAACAGACAGCAACACCAACACACACCAACACCAACACACACCAACACCAACACACACCAACACCAACACACGCCAACACCAACAAACACCAACACCACCAACACCTACACACGCCAACACCAACATACACCAACACACGCCAACACCAACAAACACCAACACACACCAACACACACCAACACCAACACACGCCAACACACACCAACACCAACACACGCCAACACACACCAACACCAACACACACCAACACCAACACACACCAACACCAACACACGCCAACACCAACAAACACCAACACCACCAACACCTACACACGCCAACACCAACAAACACCCACACACGCCAACACCAACAAACACCAACACACACCAACACACACCAACACCAACACACGCCAACACACACCAACACCAACACACACCAACACCAACAAACACCAACACCAACAAACACCAACACCAACAAACACCAACACCAACAAACACCAACACCAACAAACACCAACACACACCAACACCAACAAACACCAACACACACCAACACACACCAACACACACCAACACCAACACACGCCAACACACACCAACACCAACACACACCAACACACAACACACACTAACACACGCTAACACACACCAACACCAACACACAACAACACCAACAAACACCAACACCAACAAACACCAACACCAACAAACACCTACACCAACAAACACCTACACCAACAAACACCTACACCAACAAACACCAACACACACCAACACCAACAAACACCAACACCAACACACACCAACACACACCAACATACACCAACACACACCAACACACACCAACACACACCAACAGACACCAACACCAACAAACACCAACACCAACACACACCAACACCAACAAACACCAACACACACCAACACCAACACACACCAACACCAACACACACCAACACCACCACACACCAACACCAACAAACACCAACACCAACAAACACCAACACCAACACACACCAACAAACACCATCACCAACAAACACCATCACCAACAAACACCATCACCAACACACACCAACATACACCAACACACACCAACACACACCAACACACACCAACACACACCAACACACACCAACAGACACCAACACCAACACACGCCAACACACACCAACACCAACACACACCAACACCAACACACGCCAACACACACCAACACCAACACACAACAACACCAACAAACACCAACACCAACAAACACCAACACCAACAAACACCAACACACACCAACACCAACAAACACCAACAAACACCAACACACACCAACACACACCAACACCAACACACGCCAACACACACCAACACCAACACACACCAACACCAACACACACCAACACCAACACACACCAACACCAACACACGCCAACACACACCAACACCAACACACAACAACACCAACAAACACCAACACCAACAAACACCAACACACACCAACACCAACAAACACCAACACCAACACACACCAACACACAACAACACCAACACACACCAACACACACCAACACACAACAACACCAACACACACCAACACACACCAACACACACCAACAAACACAAACACCAACACACACCAACACCAACAAACACCAACACACACCAACACCAACACACACCAACACACACCAACACCAACAAACACCAACAAACACCAACACCAACACACACCAACAAACACAATCACCAACAAACACCATCACCAACAAACACCAACACACACCAACATACACCAACACACACCAACATACACCAACACACACCAACATACACCAACACACACCAACATACACCAACACACACCAACACACACCAACACACACCAACACACACCAACACCAACAGACACCAACACCAACACACGCCAACACACACCAACACCAACACACACCAACACCAACACACACCAACACCAACACACGCCAACACACACCAACACCAACACACAACAACACCAACAAACACCAACAACAACAAACACCAACACCAACAAACACCAACACCAACAAACACCAACACCAACAAACACCAACACACACCAACACCAACAAACACCAACACACACCAACACACACCAACACCAACACACGCCAACACACACCAACACCAACACACACCAACACCAACACACACCAACACCAACACACGCCAACACACACCAACACCAACACACAACAACACCAACAAACACCAGCACCAACAAACACCAACACCAACAAACACCAACACCAACAAACACCAACACCAACAAACACCAACACCAACAAACACCAACACCAACAAACACCAACACCAACAAACACCAACACACACCAACACCAACAAACACAAACACCAACACACAACAACACCAACACACACCAACACACACCAACATACACCAACACACACCAACACACACCAACACACACCAACACCAACAGACACCAACACCAACAAACACCAACACCAACACACACCAACACCAACACACACCAACACACACCAACACACACCAACACCAACACACACCAACACCAACACACACCAACACCAACACACACCAACACCAACAAACACCAACACCAACAAACACCAACACACACCAACAAACACCATCACCAACAAACACCAACACACACCAACATACACCAACATACACCAACACACACCAACACACACCAACACACACCAACACACACCAACACACACCAAAACCAACAGACACCAACACCAACAAACACCAACACCAACACACACCAACACACACCAACACCAACACACACCAACACCAACACACACCAACACCAACACACACCAACACCAACACACACCAACACCAACACACACCAACACCAACAAACACCAACACCAACAAACACCAACACCAACAAACACCAACACCAACAAACACCAACACACACCAACACACACCAACACCAACACACACCAACACCAACACACACCAACACCAACACACACCAACACCAACAAACACCAACACCAACAAACACCAACACCAACAAACACCAACACCAACAAACACCAACACCAACACACACCAACACCAACACACACCAACACCAACACACACCAACACCAACATACATCAACACCAACACACACCAACACCAACATATTTCAACACACACCAACACCAACACCAACAAACACCAACAAACACCAACAAACACCAACACCAACATACACCAACACCAACTCTAACAAACACCAACACCAACACACACCAACACAAACACCAACACACACCAACACAAACACCAACACACACCAACACCAACACACACCAACACACACCAACACACACCAACACACACCAACACACACGAACACACACCAACACACACCAACACACACCAACACACACCAACACACACCAACAAACACCAACACCAACAAACACCAACACCAACAAACACCAACACCAACAAACACCAACACCAACAAACACCAACACCAACACACACCAACACCAACAAACACCAACACCAACACACACCAATACCAACACACACCAACAAACACCTACACCAACCAACACCAACACACACCAACAAACACCAACACACACCAACACACACCAACACACACCAACAAACACCAACACACACCAACAAACACCAACACACACCAACACACACCAACACACACCAACAAACACCAACACACACCAACACACACCAACACACACCAACACCAACACACACCAACACCAACAAACACCAACACTAACAAACACCAACACCAACAAACACCAACACCAACAAACACCAACACCAACAAACACCAACACACACCAACACCAACACCAACACACACAAACACCAACACACACCAACACCAACACACACCAACACCAACACACACCAACACCAACACACACCAACACCAACACACACCAACACCAACACACACCAACACCAACACACACCAACACCAACACACACCAACACCAACACACACCAACACACACCAACACCAACAAACACCAACACCAACAAACACCAACACCAACAAACACCAACACCAACAAACACCAACACCAACAAACACCAACACCAACACACACCAACACCAACACACACCAACACCAACATACACCAACACACACCAACACCAACACACACCAACACCAACAAACTCCAACACCAACAAACACCAACACCAACAAACACCAACAAACACCAACACCTACAAACACCAACACACACCAACACCAACAAACACCAACAAACACCAACACCTACAAACACCAACACACACCAACACCAACACACACCAACACCAACACACACCAACACCAACACACACCAACACCAACAGACACCAACACCAACAAACACCAACACCAACACACACCAACACCAACAAACACCAACACACACCAACACCAACACACACCAACACCAACACACACCAACACCAACACACACCAACACCAACACCAACAAACACCAACACCAACAAACACCAACACCAACAAACACCAACACACACCAACACACACCAACACCAACACACACCAACACCAACATACATCAACACACACCAACACCAACACACACCAACACCAACAAACACCAACACCAACAAACACCAACACCAACAAACACCAACACCAACAAACACCAACACCAACAAACACCAACACCAACAAACACCAACACCAACACACACCAACACCAACACACACCAACACCAACACACACCAACACCAACACACACCAACACACACCAACAAACACCAACACACACCAACACCAACACACACCAACACCAACACACACCAATACCAACAAACACCAACACACACCAATACCAACAAACACCAACACACACCAACACCAACACACACCAACACCAACACACACCAACACCAACACACACCAACACACACCAACACCAACCAACACCAACACACACCAACAAACACCTACACCAACACCAACAAACACCAACACACACCAATACCAACAAACACCAACGCACACCAACACCAACACACACCAACACCAACACACACCAACACCAACACACACCAACACACACCAACACACACCAACACCAACCAACACCAACACACACCAACAAACACCTACACCAACACACACCAACACCAACACACACCAACACCAACACACACCAACACACACCAACAAACACCAACACCAACACCAACACACACCAACACACGCCAACAAACACCTACACCAACACACACCAACACCAACACACACCAACAAACACCTACACCAACACACACCTACACCAACACACACCAACACCAACACACACCAACACCAACACACACCAACACCAACACACACCAACACCAACACACACCAACACCAACAAACACCAACACACACCAACACACACCAACACACACCAACACCAACACACACCAACACCAACACACACCAACAAACACCAACAAACACCAACACACACCAACACACACCAACACCAACACACACCAACACCAACATACATCAACACACACCAACACCAACACACACCAACACCAACAAACACCAACACCAACAAACACCAACACCAACAAACACCAACACCAACAAACACCAACACCAACAAACACCAACACCAACAAACACCAACACCAACACACACCAACACCAACACACACCAACACACACCAACAAACACCAACACACACCAACACCAACACACACCAACACCAATACCAAGCAACACCAACACACACCAACACACACCAACACCAACACACACCAATACCAACACACACTAACACACGCCAACAAACACCTACACCAACACACACCATCACACACCAACACCAACACACACCAACACCAACCAACACCAACACACACCGACACACACCAACACCAACACACACCAACACCAACACACACCAACACCAACACACACCAACACCAACCAACACCAACACACACCAACAAACACCAACACCAACACACACCAACACCAACACACACCAATACCAACACACACCAACACACGCCAACAAACGCCTACACCAACACACACCAACACCAACACACACCAACACCAACACACACCAACACCAACACACACCAACACACACCAACACCAACACACACCAACACCAACACACACCAACACCAACACACACCAACACCAACACACACCAACACCAACACCAACCAACACCAACACCAACCAACACCAACACACACCAACACCAACCAACACACACCAACACCAACACACACCAACACCAACACACACCAACACCAACCAACACCAACACACACCAACACCAACACACACCAACACCAACCAACACCAACACCAACCAACACCAACACACACCAACACACACCAATACCAACACACACCAACAAACACCAACAAACACCAACACCAACACACACCAACACCAACACACACCAACACACACCAACACCAACACACACCAACACACACCAACACCAACACACACCAACACCAACCAACACCAACACACACCAACACACACCAACACCAACACACACCAACACCAACACACACCAACACCAACCAACACCAACACACACCAACACACACCAACACCAACACACACCAACACACACCAACACCAACACACACCAACACACACCAATACCAACACACACCAACAAACACCAACACCAACAAACACCTACACCAACAAACACCTACACCAACACACACCAACACCAACACACACCAACACCAACACACACCAACACACACCAACACCAACACACACCAACACCAACACACACCAACACCAACACACACCAACACCAACCAACACCAACACACACCAACACCAACACACACCAACACCAACACACACCAACACCAACACACGCCAACACACACCAACACCAACACCAACACACACCAACACACACCAACACCAACACACACCAACACACACCAACGCCAACACACACCAACACCAACACACACCAACACCAACACACACCAACACACACCAACACCAACACATGCCAACACCAACACACGCCAACACCAACACACACCAACACCAACACACACCAACACACACCAACACCAACACACGCCAACACCAACAAACACCAACACCAACACACGCCAACACCAACACACACCAACACCAACACACGCCAACACCAACACACACCAACACCAACACACGCCAACACCAACAAACACCAACACCAACACACATCAACACACGCCAACACCAACACACACCAACACCAACACACGCCAACACCAACACACACCAACACACACCAACACCAACACACACCAACACCAACACACACCAACACACACCAACACCAACACACGCCAACACACACCAACACCAACACACACCAACACCAACACACACCAACACCAACACACACCAACACCAACAGACACCAACACACACCAACACCAACACCAACACACACCAACACCAACACACGCCAACACCAACACACACCAACACACACCAACACCAACACACACCAACACACACCAACACCAACACACACCAACACCAACACACACCAACACCAACATACACCAACACCAACACACACCAACACACACCAACACCAACACACACCAACACCAACATACACCAACACCAACACCAACAAACACCAACACCAACAAACACCAACACCAACACACACCAACACCAACACACACCAACACCAACATACACCAACACCAAGACACACCAACACCAACAAACACCAACACCAACACACACCAACACCAACACACACCAACACCAACATACACCAACACCAACACCAAGACACACCAACACCAACACACACCAACACCAACATACACCAACACCAACACCAACACACACCAACACCAACATACACCAACACCAACACCAACACACACCAACACCAACACACACCAACACCAACACACACCAAAACCAACACCAACAAACACCAACACCAACAAACACCAACACCAACAAACACCAACACCAACACACACCAACACACACCAACACCAACACACACCAACACCAACAAACACCAACACCAACAAACACCAACACCAACAAACACCAACACCAACAAACACCAACACCAACAAACACCAACACCAACAAACACCAACACCAACAAACACCAACACCAACAAACACCAACACCAACAAACACCAACACACACCAACACCAACATACATCAACACACACCAACACCAACACACACCAACACCAACAAACACCAACACCAACAAACACCAACACCAACAAACACCAACACCAACAAACACCAACACCAACAAACACCAACACCAACACACACCAACACCAACACACACCAACACCAACACACACCAACACCAACACACACCAACACCAACACACACCAACACACACCAACAAACACCAACACACACCAACACCAACACACACCAACACCAACACACACCAAAACCAACACACACCAACACACACCAACACACACCAACACCAACACACACCAATACCAACAAACACCAACACACACCAACACCAACACACACCAACACCAACACACACCAACACCAACACACACCAACACCAACCAAAACCAACCAACACCAACACACACCAACAAACACCTACACCAACACACACCAACACCAACACACACCAACACCAACACACACCAACACACACCAACAAACACCAACACCAACACCAACACACGCCAACAAACACCTACACCAACACACACCAACACCAACACACACCAACAAACACCTACACCAACACACACCTACACCAACACACACCAACACCAACACACACCAACACCAACACACACCAACACCAACACACACCAACACCAACAAACACCAACACACACCAACACACACCAACACCAACACACACACCAACACCAACAAACACCAACACACACCAACACACACCAACACCAACACACACCAACACCAACACACACCAACACCAACACACACCAACACCAACACACACCAACACCAACACACACCAACACCAACACACACCAACACCAACACACACCAACACCAACACACACCAACAAACACCAACACCAACAAACACCAACACACACCAACACACACCAACACCAACACACACCAACACCAACATACATCAACACACACCAACACCAACACACACCAACACCAACACACACCAACACCAACAAACACCAACACCAACAAACACCAACACCAACAAACACCAACACCAACAAACACCAACACCAACAAACACCAACACACACCAACACACACCAACACCAACACACACCAACACCAACATACATCAACACACACCAACACCAACACACACCAACAAACACCAACACCAACAAACACCAACACCAACACCAACACCAACACACACCAACACCAACACACACCAACACACACCAACACCAACACACACCAACACACACCAACACCAACACACACCAACACACACCAACACACACCAACACCAACACACACCAATACTAACAAACACCAACACACACCAACACACACCAACACCAACACACACCAACACCAACACACACCAACACCAACACACACCAACACCAACCAACACCAACACACACCAACAAACACCTACACCAACACACACCAACACCAATACACACCAACACCAACACACACCAACACACACCAACAAACACCAACACCAACACCAACACACACCAACACACGCCAACAAACACCTACACCAACACACACCAACACCAACACCAACACACACCAACAAACACCTACACCAACACACACCTACACCAACACACACCAACACCAACACACACCAACACACACCAACACCAACAACCACCAACACACACCAACACACACCAACACCAACACACACCAACACCAACACACACCAACACCAACACACACCAACACCAACACCAACACACACCAACAAACACCAACACCAACAAACACCAACACACACCAACACACACCAACACCAACACACACCAACACCAACAGACACCAACACCAACACACACCAACACCAACACACGCCAACACCAACACACACCAACACACACCAACACCAACACACACCAACACACACCAACACCAACACACACCAACACCAACACACACCAACGCCAACATACACCAACACCAACACACACCAACACACACCAACACCAACACACACCAACACCAACATACACCAACACCAACACCAACAAACACCAACACCAACAAACACCAACACCAACACACACCAACACCAACACACACCAACACCAACATACACCAACACCAACACCAAGACACACCAACACCAAGACACACCAACACCAACAAACACCAACACCAACACACACCAACACCAACACACACCAACACCAACATACACCAACACCAACACCAAGACACACCAACACCAACACACACCAACACCAACATACACCAACACCAACACCAACACACACCAACACCAACACACACCAACACCAACACACACCAACACCAACAAACACCAACACCAACAAACACCAACACCAACAAACACCAACACCAACAAACACCAACACCAACAAACACCAACACCAACAAACACCAACACCAACAAACACCAACACCAACAAACACCAACATCAACAAACACCAACACACACCAACACCAACATACATCAACACACACCAACACCAACACACACCAACACCAACACACACCAACACCAACAAACACCAACACCAACAAACACCAACACCAACAAACACCAACACCAACAAACACCAACACCAACACCAACACACACCAACACCAACACACACCAACACCAACACACACCAACACCAACACACACCAACACCAACACACACCAACACCAACACACACCAACACCAACACACACCAACACACACCAACAAACACCAACACACACCAACACCAACACACACCAACACCAACACACACCAACACCAACACACACCAACACCAACACACACCAACACACACCAACACACACCAACACCAACACACACCAATACCAACAAACACCAACACACACCAACACCAACACACACCAACACCAACACACACCAACACACACCAACACCAACCAACACCAACCAACACCAACACACACCAACAAACACCTACACCAACACACACCAACACCAACACACACCAACACCAACACACACCAACACACACCAACAAACACCAACACCAACACCAACACACGCCAACAAACACCTACACCAACACACACCAACACCAACACACACCAACAAACACCTACACCAACACACACCTACACCAACACACACCAACACCAACACACACCAACACCAACACACACCAACACCAACACACACCAACACCAACAAACACCAACACACACCAACACACACCAACACCAACACACACCAACACCAACACACACCAACACCAACACACACCAACACCAACACACACCAACACCAACACACACCAACACCAACACACACCAACAAACACCAACACCAACAAACACCAACAGACACCAACACACACCAACACCAACACACACCAACACCAACATACATCAACACACACCAACACCAACACACACCAACACCAACACACACCAACACCAACAAACACCAACACCAACAAACACCAACACCAACAAACACCAACACCAACAAACACCAACACCAACAAACACCAACACCAACAAACACCAACACACACCAACACACACCAACACCAACACACACCAACACCAACATACATCAACACACACCAACACCAACACACACCAACAAACACCAACACCAACACACACCAACACCAACACACACCAACACCAACACACACCAACACACACCAACACACACCAACACCAACACACACCAATACTAACAAACACCAACACACACCAACACACACCAACACCAACACACACCAACACCAACACACACCAACACCAACACACACCAACACCAACCAACACCAACACACACCAACAAACACCTACACCAACACACACCAACACCAATACACACCAACACCAACACACACCAACACACACCAACAAACACCAACACCAACACCAACACACACCAACACACGCCAACAAACACCTACACCAACACACACCAACACCAACACCAACACACACCAACAAACACCTACACCAACACACACCTACACCAACACACACCAACACCAACACCAACACACACCAACACACACCAACACCAACAAACACCAACACACACCAACACCAACAAACACCAACACACACCAACACACACCAACACCAACACACACCAACACCAACACACACCAACACCAACACACACCAACACCAACACCAACACACACCAACAAACACCAACACCAACAAACACCAACACACACCAACACACACCAACACCAACACACACCAACACCAACATACATCAACACACACCAACACCAACACACACCAACACCAACAAACACCAACACCAACAAACACCAACACCAACAAACACCAACACCAACAAACACCAACACCAACAAACACCAACACCAACAAACACCAACACCAACACACACCAACACCAACACACACCAACACACACCAACAAACACCAACACACACCAACAAACACCAACACACACCAACACCAACACACACCAACACCAACCAACACCAACACACACCAACACACACCAACACACACCAACACACACCAACACCAACACACACCAATACCAACACACACCAACACACGCCAACAAACACCTACACCAACACACACCAACACCAACACACACCAACACCAACACCAACCAACACCAACACACACCGACACACACCAACACCAACACACACCAATACCAACACACACCAACAAACACCACCAACACCAACACACACCAACACACACCAACACCAACACACACCAACACCAACCAACACCAACACACACCAACAAACACCAACACCAACACACACCCACACCAACACACACCAACACACACCAACAAACACCAACACCAACACCAACCAACACCAACACACACCAACACACACCAACACCAACACACACCAATACCAACACACACCAACACACGCCAACAAACACCTACACCAACACACACCAACACCAACACACACCAACACCAACACACACCAACACCAACACACACCAACACCAACACACACCAACACCAACACACACCAACACCAACACACACCAACACCAACCAACACCAACACCAACCAACACACACCAACACCAACCAACACCAACACACACCAACACACACCAACACCAACCAACACCAACACCAACACACACCAACACCAACACACACCAACACCAACCAACACCAACACACACCAACACCAACCAACACCAACACACACCAACACCAACCAACACCAACACACACCAACACACACCAACACCAACACACACCAACACCAACACACACCAACACCAACCAACACCAACACACACCAACACCAACCAACACCAACACCAACCAACACCAACACACACCAACACCAACCAACACCAATACCAACACACACCAACAAACACCAACAAACACCAACACCAACACACACCAACACCAACCAACACCAACACACACCAACACACACCAACACCAACACACACCAACACCAACACACACCAACACCAACCAACACCAACACACACCAACACCAACCAACACCAACACCAACCAACACCAACACACACCAACACCAACCAACACCAACACACACCAACACACACCAATACCAACACACACCAACAAACACCAACACCAACACACACCAACACCAACACACACCAACACCAACACACACCAACACACACCAACACCAACACACACCAACACCAACCAACACCAACACACACCAACACACACCAACACCAACACACACCAACACCAACACACACCAACACCAACCAACACCAACACACACCAACACACACCAACACACACCAATACCAACACACACCAACAAACACCTACACCAACACACACCAACACCAACACACACCAACACCAACACACACCAACACCAACCAACACCAACACACACCAACACACACCAACACCAACACACACCAACACCAACACACACCAACACCAACCAACACCAACACACACCAACACCAACCAACACCAACACACACCAACACCAACACACACCAACACCAACACACACCAACACACACCAACACACACCAACACACACCAACACACACCAACACCAACACCAACACACACCAACACCAACACACGCCAACACACACCAACACCAACACCAACACACACCAACACACACCAACACCAACACACACCAACACACACCAACGCCAACACACACCAACACCAACACACACCAACACCAACACACACCAACACACACCAACGCCAACACACACCAACACCAACACATGCCAACACCAACACACGCCAACACCAACAAACACCAACACCAACACACGCCAACACCAACACACACCAACACCAACACACGCCAACACCAACACACACCAACACACACCAACACCAACACACGCCAACACCAACAAACACCAACACCAACACACACCAACACACGCCAACACCAACACACACCAACACCAACACACGCCAACACCAACACACACCAACACACACCAACACCAACACACACCAACACCAACACACACCAACACACACCAACACCAACACACGCCAACACACACCAACACCAACACACACCAACACCAACAGACACCAACACACACCAACACCAACACACACCAACACCAACACACGCCAACACCAACACACACCAACACACACCAACACACACCAACACCAACACACACCAACACCAACACACACCAACACCAACATACACCAACACACACCAACACACACCAACACCAACACACACCAACACCAACATACACCAACACCAACACCAACAAACACCAACACCAACACACACCAACACCAACACACACCAACACCAACATACACCAACACCAACACCAACACACACCAACACCAACACACACCAACACCAACACACACCAACACCAACACACACCAACACCAACACACACCAACACCAACATACACCAACACCAACACACACCAACACCAACACACACCAACACCAACACACACCAACACCAACACACACCAACACCAACACACACCAACACCAACACACACCAACACCAACAAACACCAACACACGCCAACACCAACACACACCAACACCAACACACGCCAACACCAACACACACCAACACCAACACACACCAACACCAACACACACCAACACCAACACACGCCAACACCAACACACGCCAACACCAACACACACCAACACCAACACACGCCAACACCAACACACACCAACACCAACACACACCAACACCAACACATGCCAACACCAACACACACCAACACCAACACCAACACACGCCAACACCAACACACACCAACACCAACACACGCCAACACCAACACACACCAACACCAACACACACCAACACCAACACACACCAACACCAACACACACCAACACCAACACACACCAACACCAACACACACCAACACCAACACACACCAACACCAACACACGCCAACACCAACACACGCCAACACCAACACACGCCAACACCAACACACACCAACACCAACACACACCAACACCAACACACACCAACACCAACACACACCAACACACACCAACACCAACACACGCCAACACACACCAACGCCAACACACACCAACACCAACACACACCAACACCAACACACACCAACACCAACACACACCAACACCAACACACACCAACACCAACACACACCAACACCAACACACACCAACACCAACACACACCAACACCAACACACACCAACACCAACACACACCAACACCAACACACACCAACACCAACACACACCAACACCAACACACACCAACACCAACACACGCCAACACCAACACACACCAACACCAACACACACCAACACCAACACACACCAACACACACCAACACACACCAACACCAACACACACCAACACAAACCAACACCAACACACACCAACACCAACACCAACACACACCAACACCAACAAACACCAACACCAACAAACACCAACACCAACAAACACCAACACCAACAAACACCAACACACACCAACACCAACACACACCAACACCAACACACACCAACACCAACACACACCAACACCAACATACATCAACACCAACACACACCAACACCAACACACACCAACACACACCAACACCAACACCAACCAACACCAACACCAACAAACACCAACACACACCAACACCAACACCAACCAACACCAACATACACCAACACACACCAACACACTCCAACACCAACACACTCCAACACCAACAAACACCAACACCAACACACACCAACACCAACAAACACCAACACCTACAAACACCAACACACACCAACACCAACAAACACCAACACCAACAAACACCAACACCAACAAACACCAACACCAACACACACCAACACCAACACACACCAACACCAACACACACCAACACACACCAACACCAACACACACCAACACACACCAACACCAACACACACCAACACCAACACACACCAACACCAACACACACCAACACCAACACACACCAACACACACCAACACCAACATATTTCAACACACACCAACAGCAAGAAACACCAACACCAACTCCAACAAACACCAACACCAACACACACCAAGAAACACTAACACACACCAACACAAACACCAACACAAACACCAACACACACCAACACCAACACACACCAACACACACCAACACACACCAACACACACCAACACACACCAACAAACACCAACACCAACACACACCAACACCAACAAACACCAACACCAACACACACCAATACCAACACACACCAACAAACACCTACACCAACACACACCAACACCAACACACACCAACAAACACCAACACACACCAACACACACCAACAAACACCAACACACACCAACACACACCAACAAACACCAACACACACCAACACACACCAACACACACCAACACACACCAACACACACCAACACCAACACACACCAACACCGACAAACACCAACACCAACCAACACCCACACACACCAACACCGACAAACACCAACACCAACCAACACCAACACCAACCAACACCCACACACACCAACACCAACACACACCAACGCCAACACACACCAACACCAACAAACACCAACAAACACCAACACACACCAACACCAACAGACACCAACACACACCAACACACACCAACAAACACCAACACCAACACCAACACACACCAACACACACCAACACACACCAACAAACACCAACACCAACAAACACCAACACCAACACACACCAACACCAACAAACACCAACACCAACAAACACCAACACCAACACACACCAATACCAACACACACCAACAAACACCTACACCAACACACACCAACACCAACACACACCAACAAACACCAACACACACACCAACACACACCAACACACACCAACAAACACCAACACACACCAACAAACACCAACACACACCAACACACACCAACACACACCAACACCAACACACACCAACACCGACAAACACCAACACCAACCAACACCAACAAACACCAACACTAACAAACACCAACACCCACACACACCAACACCAACACCCACACACACCAACACCAACACCAACACACACCAACACCAACACACACCAACACCAACACACACCAACACCAACACACACCAACACCAACACACACCAACAGCAACACACACCAGCACCAACAAACACCAACACCAACAAACACCAACACCAACAAACACCAACACCAACACCAACACCAACACACACAAACACCAACACACACAAACACAACACCAACAAACACCAACACCAACACACACCAACACCAACACACACCAACACACACCAACACCAACACACACCAACACCAACACACACCAGCACCAACACACACCAACAAACACCAACACCAACAAACACCAACACCAACAAACACCAACACCAACAAACACCAACACCAACAAACACCAACACCAACAAACACCAACACCAACATACACCAACACACACCAACACCAACACACACCAACACCAACACACACCAACACCAACAAACACCAACACCAACAAACACCAACACCAACACACACCAACACCAACAAACACCTACAAACACCAACACACACCAACACCAACAGACACCAACACCAACAAACACCAACACCAACACACACCAACACCAACAAACACCAACACACACCAACACCAACACACACCAACACCAACACACACCAACACCAACACACACCAACACCAACAAACACCAACACCAACAAACACCAACACCAACAAACACCAACACACACCAACACACACCAACACCAACACACACCAACACCAACATACATAAACACACACCAACACACACCAACACCAACAAACACCAACACCAACAAACACCAACACCAACAAACACCAACACACACCAACACACACCAACACCAACACACACCAACACCAACATACATCAACACCAACACACACCAACACACACCAACACCAACACACACCAACAAACACCAACACACACCAACACACCAACAAACACCAACACACACCAACAAACACCAACACACACCAACACCAACAAACACCAACACCAACACACACCAACACCAACACACACCAACACCAACACACACCAACACCAACACACACCAACACCAACAAACACCAACACACACCAACACACACCAACACCAACATACACCAACACCAACATACATCAACACCAACACACACCAACACACACCAACACCAACACACACCAACACCAACAAACACCAACACCAACAAACACCAACACCAACAAACACCAACACCAACACACACCAACACCAACATACATCAACACCAACATACACCAACACACACCAACACCAACAAACACCAACACCAACAAACACCAACACACACCAACAAACACCAACACCAACACCAACAAACACCAACACCAACAAACACCAACACCAACAAACACCAACACCAACAAACACCAACACCAACAAACACCAACACCAACAAACACCAACAAACACCAACACACACCAACACACACCAACACACACCAACACCAACACACACCAACACCAACACACACCAACAAACACCAACACACACCAACACCAACACACACCAACACCAACACACACCAACACCAACACACACCAACAAACACCAACACACACCAACACCAACACACACCAACACCAACACACACCGACACCAACACCAACAAACACCAACACACACCAACACACACCAACAGACACCAACACACACCAACACACACCAACACCAACACACACCAACACCAACACCAACACACACCAACACCAACACACACCAACAAACACCAACACACACCAACACCAACATGCATCAACACCAACACACACCAACACACACCAACACCAACACACGCCAACACCAACACACACCAACACCACCAACACCTACACACGCCAACACCAACAAACACCAACACCAACACCAACAAACACCAACACCAACACACACCAACACCAACACACACCAACACCAACACACGCCAACACCAACAAACACCAACACACACCAACACCAACTCACACCAACACCAACTCACACCAACACACACCAACACCAACACACACCAACACCAACACACACCAACACAAACACACACCAACACCAACAAACACCAACAAACACCTACACACACCAACACCAACACACACCAACACCAACTCACACCAACACCAACACACACCAACACCAACAAACACCAACACACACCAACACCAACAAACACCAACACCAACACCAACACCAACACACACCAACACACACCAACACACACCAACACACACCAACACACACCAACACACACCAACACCAACACACACCAATACCAACACACACCAACAAACACCAACAAACACCTACACCAACACACACCAACACCAAGACACACCAACAAACACCAACACCAACACACACCAACACACACCAACAAACACCAACACACACCAACACCAACACACACCAACACACCAACACACACCAACACACCAACAAACACCAACACACACCAACAAACACCAACACACACCAACAAACACCAACACACACCAACACCAACACACACCAACACCAACACTCACCAACACCAACACACACCAACACCAACACACACCAACACCAACACACTCCAACACCAACAAACACCAACACCAACAAACACCAACACCAACACACACCAACACCAACACACACCAACACCAACAAACACCAACACACACCAACACACACCAAAACACCAACAAACACCAACACACACCAACAAACACCAACACACACCAACAAACACCAACAAACACCAACACACACCAACAAACACCAACACACACCAACAAACACCAACACACACCAACACCAACAAACACCAACACACACCAACACCAACAAACACCAACACCAACAAACACCAACACCAACAAACACCAACACCAACAAACACCAACACCAACAAACACCAACACCAACAAACACCAACACCAACAAACACCAACACCAACAAACACCAACACCAACGCCAACACCAACACGCACCAACACCAACAAACACCAACACCAACAAACACCAACACCAACAAACACCACCAACACACCAACACCGACAAACACCAACACCAACCAACACCAACAAACACCAACACCAACAAACACCAACACCAACAAACACCAACACCAACTAACACCAACACCAACAAACACCAACACCAACAAACACCAACACACGCCAACACCAACACACGCCAACACCAACAAACACCAACACCAACAAACACCAACACCAACAAACACCAACCAACACCAACAAACACCAACACACACCAACACCAACACCAACAAACACCAACACGCACCAACACCAACAAACACCAACACCAACAAACACCAACACCAACAAACACCAACACCAACAAACACCAACAAACACCAACACCAACAAACACCAACACCAACAAACACCAACAAACACCAACACCAACAAACACCAACACACACCAACACCAACACACACCAACACCAACACACACCAACACCAACACACACCAACACACACCAACACCAACACACACCAACACCAACACACACCAACACCAACATGCATCAACACCAACACACACCAACACACACCAACACCAACACACACCAACACACCAACACCAACAAACACCAACACCAACAAACACCAACACCAACAAACACCAACACCAACACACACCAACACACACCAACACCAACACACACCAACACCAACATACACCAACACCAACACACACCAACACCAACACACACCAACACCAAAAAACACCAACACCAACAAACACCAACACCAACAAACACCAACACCAACAAACACCAACACCAACAAACACCAACACCAACAAACACCAACAAACACCAACACCAAGAAACACCAACACACACCAACACCAACAAACACCAACACCAAGAAACACCAACACACACCAACAGCAACAAACACCAACACACACCAACACCAACACACACCAACACCAAAAAACACCAACACCAACAAACACCAACACCAACACACACCAACACCAACATACACCAACACCAACATACACCAACACCAACACACACCAACACCACCACACACCAACACCAACAAACACCAACACCAACAAACACCAACAAACACCAACACACACCAACACCAACACACGCCAACACCAACACACACAAACACCAACACACACCAACACCAACAAACACCAACACCAACAAACACCAACACCAACAAACACCAACACCAACACACACCAACACACACCAACAAACACCAACACACACCAACACACACCAACACACACCAACACACACCAACAAACACCAACACCAACAAACACCAACACCAACAAACACCAACACCAACAAACACCAACACCAACAAACACCAACACACACCAACACACACCAACACCAACAAACACCAACAAACACCAACAAACACCAACACCAACAAACACCAACAAACACCAACACCAACACACACCAACACCAACACACACCAACACCAACACACACCAACACCAACACACACCAACACCAACACACACCAACACCAACAAACACCAACACACACCAACGCCAACAGACACCAACACCAACAAACACCAACACCAACAAACACAAACACCAACAAACACCAACACACACCAACACCAACACCAACAAACACCAACACCAACAAACACCAACACCAACAAACACCAACACACACC
Organism: Eledone cirrhosa; assembly: GCA_964016885.1. NCBI lineage: Eukaryota > Metazoa > Mollusca > Cephalopoda > Octopoda > Eledonidae > Eledone > Eledone cirrhosa. The sequence continues at coordinate 95,753 of CAXHJY010000078.1, forward strand.
AACACCAACACACACCAACACCAACACCAACAAACACCAACAAACACCAACAAACACCAACACCAACATACACCAACACACACCAACACCAACACACACCAACACCAACACACACCAACACCAACACACACCAACACCAACACACACCAACACCAACACACACCAACACCAACAAACACCAACACACACCAACGCCAACAGACACCAACACCAACAAACACCAACACCAACAAACACAAACACCAACAAACACAAACACCAACACACACCAACACCAACACACACCAACACCAACAAACACCAACACACACCAACACCAACAAACACCAACACCAACACACACCAACTCCAACAAACACCAACAAACACCAACACCAACAAACACCAACACACACCAACACCAACACACACCAACACCAACATACATCAACACCAACACACACCAACACACACCAACACCAACACACACCAACACCAACACACACCAACACACACCAACACCAACACACACCAACACAAACACCAACACCAACAAACACCAACACCAACAAACACCAACAAACACCAACACCAACACACACCAACACCAACATACTTCAACACCAACACCAACACACACCAACACACACCAACACACACCAACACCAACAAACACCAACAAACACCAACAAACACCAACAAACACCAACACCAAGAAACACCAACACCAACAAACACCAACACCAACACACACCAAGAAAAACTAACACACACCAACACAAACACCAAAACACACCAACACCAACACACACCAACACACACCAACACCAACACACACCAACACACCAACACACACCAACAAACACCAACGCCAACACACACCAACACCAACACACACCAACACACACCAACACACACCAACACACACCAACACACACCAACACACACCAACACCAACACACACCAACACCAACACACACCAACACCAATACTCACCAACACCAACACACACCAACACCAACACACACCAACACCAAAAAACACCAACACCAACAAACACCAACACCAACAAACACCAACACCAACAAACACCAACACACACCAACACCAACAGACACCAACACCAACATACTTCAACACCAACACCAACACACACCAACACACACCAACACCAACAAACACCAACAAACACCAACAAACACCAACAAAGACCAACACCAACAAACACCAACAAACACCAACACCAACAAACACCAACAAACACCAACACCAAGAAACACCAACACCAACACCAAGAAACACCAACACCAACACACACCAACACCAACAAACACCAACACACACCAACACCAACAAACACCAACACCAACAAACACCAACACCAACAAACACCAACACCAACAAACACCAACACACACCAACACCAACAAACACCAACACACACCAACACCAACACACACCAACACCAACACACGCCAACACCAACACGCACCAACACCAACAAACACCAACACCAACAAACACCAACACACACCAACACCGACAAACACCAACACCAACAAACACCAACACTAACAAACACCAACACCCACACACACCAACACCAACATACACCAACACACACCAACACCAACACACACCAATACCAACACACACCAACACCAACACAAACTAACAAACACCAACACCAAGAAACACCAACACACACCAACAGCAACAAACACCAACACACACCAACACCAAAAAACACCAACACCAACAAACACCAACACCAACACACACCAACACCAACATACACCAACACCAACACACACCAACACCACCACCACACACCAACACCAACAAACACCAACACCAACAAACACCAACACACACCAACACCAACACACGCCAACACCAACACACGCCAACACCAACACACACCAACACCAACAAACACCAACACCAACAAACACCAACACACACCAACACCAACACACACCAACACCAACAAACACCAACACACACCAACAGACACCAACACCAACAAACACCAAAACCAACAAACACCAACACCAACACACACCAACACCAACAAACACCAACACCAACAAACACCAACACCAACAAACACAAACACCAACACACACCAACAAACACCAACACACACCAACACCAACAAACACCAACACCAACAAACACCAACACCAACAAACACCAACACCAACACACACCAACACCAACACACACCAACACCAACACACACCAACACCAACAAACACCAACAAACACCAACACCAACAAACACCAACACCAACAAACACCAACACCAACAAACACCAACACCAACACACACCAACACCAACATACTTCAACACCAACACCAACACACACAAACACACACCAACACCAACAAACACCAACAAACACCAACAAACACCAACACCAACACACACCAAGAAACACTAACACACCAACACAAACACCAAAACACACCAACACCAACACACACCAACACCAACACACACCAACACCAACACACACCAACACACACCAACACACACCAACACACACCAACACACACCAACAAACACCAACGCCAACACACACCAACACCAACACACCAACATCAACAAACACCAACACCAACACACACCAACACCAACACACACCAACACCAACACACACCAACAAACACCAACACACACCAACACACACCAACAAACACCAACACACACCAACACACACCAACACACACCAACACCAACACACACCAATACACACCAACACCAACACTCACCAACACCAACACTCACCAACACCAACAAACACCAACACCAAAAAACACCAACACCAACAAACACCAACACCAACAAACACCAACACCAACAAACACCAAAACCAACAAACACCAACACCAACAAACACCAACACCAACAAACACCAACAGACACCAACACCAACATACTTCAACACCAACACACACCAACAAACACCAACAAACACCAACAAACACCAACACCAAGAAACACCAACACCAACACCAAGAAACACCAACACCAACACACACCAAGAAACACTAACACACACCAACACAAACACCAACACACACCAACACCAACACACACCAACACCAACACACACCAACACACACCAACACACACCAACACACACCAACAAACACCAACGCCAACACACACCAACACCAACAAACACCAACACCAACAAACACCAACACCAACACACACCAACACCAACACACACCAACACCAACACACACCAACACACACCAACACACACCAACACACACCAACACCAACACACACCAACACCAACACTCACCAACACCAACACACACCAACACCAACACACACCAACACCAACACACACCAACACCAACACACACCAACACCAACACACACCAACACCAACACACACCAACACCAACACACACCAACACCAACAAACACCAACACCAACAAACACCAACACCAACAAACACCAACACCAACAAACACCAACACCAACAAACACCAACAAACACCAACACCAACAAACACCAACACCAACAAACACCAACACACACCAACACACACCAACACCAACAAACACCAACACCAACAAACACCAACACCAACAAACACCAACACCAACAAACACCAACACCAACAAACACCAACACCAACAAACACCAACACCAACAAACACCAACACACACCAACACCAACAAACACCAACACACACCAACACCAACAAACACCAACACCAACACACACCAACACCAACACACACCAACACCAACACACACCAACACCAACACACACCAACACCAACAAACACCAACACCAACACACACCAACACCAACATACACCAACACCAACACACACCAACACACACCAACACCAACACCAACACACACCAACACCAACATACATCAACACCAACACACACCAACACACACCAACACCAACACACACCAACACACACCAACACCAACACACACCAACACACACCAACACCAACAAACACCAACACCAACCAACACCAACACCAACCAACACCAACACCAACAAACACCAACACCAACACACACCAACACCAACATACTTCAACACCAACACGCACCAACACACACCAACACCAACAAACACCAACAAACACCAACAAACACCAACAAACACCAACACCAAGAAACACCAAGAAACACCACCAACAAACACCAACACCAACACACACCAAGAAACACAAACACCAAAACACACCAACACCAACACACACCAACACCAACACACACCAACACACACCAACACACACCAACAAACACCAACACCAACACACACCAACAGCAACAAACACCAACGCCAACACACACCAACACCAACACACATCAACACCAACACACACCAACAAACACCAACACACACCAACACCAACACACACCAACACACACCAACACACACCAACAAACACCAAAACACACCAACACACACCAACACACCAACACCAAAACTCACCAACACCAACACACACCAACACCAACACACACCAACACCAACAAACACCAACACCAACAAACACCAACACCAACAAACACCAACACCCACAAACACCAACAAACACCAACACACACCAACACACACCAACACCAACACACACCAACACCAACACACACCAACACCAACACACACCAACACACGCCAACACCAACACACACCAACACGCACCAACACCAACAAACACCAACGCCAACAAACACCAACACCAACAAACACCAACACCAACCAACACCAACAAATACCAACACTAACAAACACCAACACCCACACACACCAACACCAACATACACCAACACCAACACACACCAACACCAACACCAACACACACCAACACCAACACACACCAACACCAACACACACCAGCACCAACACACACCAACACCAACAAACACCAACACACACCAACACCAACAAACACCAACACCAACAAACACCAACACCAACAAGCACCAACACACACCAACACCGACAAACACCAACACCAACCAACACCAACAAACACCAACACTAACAAACACCAACAAACACCAACACTAACAAACACCAACACCCACACACACCAACACCAACATACACCAACACCAACACACACCAACAGCAACAAACACCAACACACACCAACACCAACAAACACCAACACCAACAAACACCAACACCAACAAACACCAACACCAACCAACACCAACATACACCAACACCAACATACACCAACACCAACAAACACCAACACCAACAAACACCAACACCACCAACACCAACACACGCCAACACCAACACACGCCAACACCAACACACGCCAACACCAACACACGCCAACACACACCAACACCAACAAACACCAACACCAACAAACAACAACACACACCAACACCAACACACACCAACACCAACAAACACCAACACCAACACACACCAACACCAACAAACACCAACACACACCAACACACACCAACACCAACACCAACACCAACAAACACCAACACGCACCAACACCAACAAACACCAACACCAACAAACACCAACACCAACAAACACCAACACGAACAAACACCAACACCAACAAACACCAACACACACCAACACCAACAAACACCAACACCAACAAACACCAACAAACACCAACACACACCAACACACACCAACACACACCAACACCAACAAACACCAACACCAACAAACACCAACACCAACAAACACCAACACACACCAACACCAACAAACACCAACAAACACCAACACAAACACCAACAAACACCAACACAAACACCAACAAACACCAACACAAACACCAACACACACCAACACCAACACACACCAACACACACCAACACCAACAAACACCAACACACACCAACACCAACACACACCAACACCAACACACACCAACACCAACAAACACCAACACCAACACACACCAACACCAACACACACCAACACCAACACACACCAACACCAACACACACCAACACCAACACACACCAACACACACCAACACCAACACACACCAATACCAACAAACACCAACTCCAACAAACACCTAGACCAACACACACCAACACCAAGACACACCAACGCCAACACACACCAACACACACCAACACACACCAACACCAACAACACACCAACAAACACCAACACACACCAACAAACACCAACACACACCAACACACACCAACACCAACACACACCAACACCAACACACACCAACACCAACACACACCAACACCAACACACACCAACACCAACAAACACCAACACCAACAAACACCAACACCAACAAACACCAACACACACCAACACACACCAACACCAACAAACACCAACACACACCAACACCAACACACACCAACACACGCCAACACCAACACGCACCAACACACGCCAACACCAACACGCACCAACACCAACACGCACCAACACCAACAAACACCAACACCAACAAACACAAACACCAACAAACACCAACACCAACAAACACCAACACCAACAAACACCAACACGCACCAACACCAACACGCACCAACACCAACAAACACCAACACCAACAAACACCAACACCAAAAAACACCAACACCAACAAACACCAACACCGACAAACACCAACACCAACCAACACCAACAAACACCAACACTAACAAACACCAACACCCACACACACCAACACCAACATACACCAACACACACCAACACACACCAACACCAACACACACCAACACCAACACACACCAACACCAACACACCAGCACCAACAAACACCAACACACATCAACAGCAACACACACCAACAGCAACACACACCAACAGCAACAAACACCAACACACACCAACACCAACAAACACCAACACCAACAAACACCAACACCAACACACACCAACACACACCAACACCGACATACACCAACACCAACATACACCAACACCAACACCAACACACACCAACACCAACACACACCAACACCAACAAACACCAACACCAACAAACACCAACACCAACAAACACCAACACCAACAAACACCAACACCAACCAACACCAACAAACACCAACAAACACCAACACCAACACCAACCAACACCAACAAACACCAACACCAACAAACACCAACAAACACCAACAAACACCAACACCAACCAACACAAACAAACACCAACACACACCAACACACACCAACACACACCAACACACACCAACACCAACAAACACCAACACCAACACACACCAACACACACCAACACACACCAACAAACACCAACGCCAACACACACCAACACCAACAAACACCAACACCAACAAACACCAACACCAACACACACCAACACCAACACACACCAACACCAACACACACCAACACACACCAACACACACCAACACACACCAACACCAACACACACCAACACCAACACTCACCAACACCAACACACACCAACACCAACACACACCAACACCAACACACACCAACACCAACACACACCAACACCAACACACACCAACACCAACACACACCAACACCAACACACACCAACACCAACAAACACCAACACCAACAAACACCAACACCAACAAACACCAACACCAACAAACACCAACACCAACAAACACCAACAAACACCAACACCAACAAACACCAACACCAACAAACACCAACACACACCAACACACACCAACACCAACAAACACCAACACCAACAAACACCAACACCAACAAACACCAACACCAACAAACACCAACACCAACAAACACCAACACCAACAAACACCAACACCAACAAACACCAACACACACCAACACCAACAAACACCAACACACACCAACACCAACAAACACCAACACCAACACACACCAACACCAACACACACCAACACCAACACACACCAACACCAACACACACCAACACCAACAAACACCAACACCAACACACACCAACACCAACATACACCAACACCAACACACACCAACACACACCAACACCAACACCAACACACACCAACACCAACATACATCAACACCAACACACACCAACACACACCAACACCAACACACACCAACACACACCAACACCAACACACACCAACACACACCAACACCAACAAACACCAACACCAACCAACACCAACACCAACCAACACCAACACCAACAAACACCAACACCAACACACACCAACACCAACATACTTCAACACCAACACGCACCAACACACACCAACACCAACAAACACCAACAAACACCAACAAACACCAACAAACACCAACACCAAGAAACACCAAGAAACACCACCAACAAACACCAACACCAACACACACCAAGAAACACAAACACCAAAACACACCAACACCAACACACACCAACACCAACACACACCAACACACACCAACACACACCAACAAACACCAACACCAACACACACCAACAGCAACAAACACCAACGCCAACACACACCAACACCAACACACATCAACACCAACACACACCAACAAACACCAACACACACCAACACCAACACACACCAACACACACCAACACACACCAACAAACACCAAAACACACCAACACACACCAACACACCAACACCAAAACTCACCAACACCAACACACACCAACACCAACACACACCAACACCAACAAACACCAACACCAACAAACACCAACACCAACAAACACCAACACCCACAAACACCAACAAACACCAACACACACCAACACACACCAACACCAACACACACCAACACCAACACACACCAACACCAACACACACCAACACACGCCAACACCAACACACACCAACACGCACCAACACCAACAAACACCAACGCCAACAAACACCAACACCAACAAACACCAACACCAACCAACACCAACAAATACCAACACTAACAAACACCAACACCCACACACACCAACACCAACATACACCAACACCAACACACACCAACACCAACACCAACACACACCAACACCAACACACACCAACACCAACACACACCAGCACCAACACACACCAACACCAACAAACACCAACACACACCAACACCAACAAACACCAACACCAACAAACACCAACACCAACAAGCACCAACACACACCAACACCGACAAACACCAACACCAACCAACACCAACAAACACCAACACTAACAAACACCAACAAACACCAACACTAACAAACACCAACACCCACACACACCAACACCAACATACACCAACACCAACACACACCAACAGCAACAAACACCAACACACACCAACACCAACAAACACCAACACCAACAAACACCAACACCAACAAACACCAACACCAACCAACACCAACATACACCAACACCAACATACACCAACACCAACAAACACCAACACCAACAAACACCAACACCACCAACACCAACACACGCCAACACCAACACACGCCAACACCAACACACGCCAACACCAACACACGCCAACACACACCAACACCAACAAACACCAACACCAACAAACAACAACACACACCAACACCAACACACACCAACACCAACAAACACCAACACCAACACACACCAACACCAACAAACACCAACACACACCAACACACACCAACACCAACACCAACACCAACAAACACCAACACGCACCAACACCAACAAACACCAACACCAACAAACACCAACACCAACAAACACCAACACGAACAAACACCAACACCAACAAACACCAACACACACCAACACCAACAAACACCAACACCAACAAACACCAACAAACACCAACACACACCAACACACACCAACACACACCAACACCAACAAACACCAACACCAACAAACACCAACACCAACAAACACCAACACACACCAACACCAACAAACACCAACAAACACCAACACAAACACCAACAAACACCAACACAAACACCAACAAACACCAACACAAACACCAACACACACCAACACCAACACACACCAACACACACCAACACCAACAAACACCAACACACACCAACACCAACACACACCAACACCAACACACACCAACACCAACAAACACCAACACCAACACACACCAACACCAACACACACCAACACCAACACACACCAACACCAACACACACCAACACCAACACACACCAACACACACCAACACCAACACACACCAATACCAACAAACACCAACTCCAACAAACACCTAGACCAACACACACCAACACCAAGACACACCAACGCCAACACACACCAACACACACCAACACACACCAACACCAACAACACACCAACAAACACCAACACACACCAACAAACACCAACACACACCAACACACACCAACACCAACACACACCAACACCAACACACACCAACACCAACACACACCAACACCAACACACACCAACACCAACAAACACCAACACCAACAAACACCAACACCAACAAACACCAACACCAACAAACACCAACACACACCAACACACACCAACACCAACAAACACCAACACACACCAACACCAACACACACCAACACACGCCAACACCAACACGCACCAACACACGCCAACACCAACACGCACCAACACCAACACGCACCAACACCAACAAACACCAACACCAACAAACACAAACACCAACAAACACCAACACCAACAAACACCAACACCAACAAACACCAACACGCACCAACACCAACACGCACCAACACCAACAAACACCAACACCAACAAACACCAACACCAAAAAACACCAACACCAACAAACACCAACACCGACAAACACCAACACCAACCAACACCAACAAACACCAACACTAACAAACACCAACACCCACACACACCAACACCAACATACACCAACACACACCAACACACACCAACACCAACACACACCAACACCAACACACACCAACACCAACACACCAGCACCAACAAACACCAACACACATCAACAGCAACACACACCAACAGCAACACACACCAACAGCAACAAACACCAACACACACCAACACCAACAAACACCAACACCAACAAACACCAACACCAACACACACCAACACACACCAACACCGACATACACCAACACCAACATACACCAACACCAACACCAACACACACCAACACCAACACACACCAACACCAACAAACACCAACACCAACAAACACCAACACCAACAAACACCAACACCAACAAACACCAACACCAACCAACACCAACAAACACCAACAAACACCAACACCAACACCAACCAACACCAACAAACACCAACACCAACAAACACCAACAAACACCAACAAACACCAACACCAACCAACACAAACAAACACCAACACACACCAACACACACCAACACACACCAACACACACCAACACCAACAAACACCAACACCAACAAACACCAACAAACACCAACACCAACAAACACCAACAAACACCAATACACACCAACACACACCAACAACAACCAACACCAACACACACCAACACACACTAACACCAACACACACCAACACCAACACACACCAACACCAACAAACACCAACACCAACACACAGCAACACCAACAAACACCAACACCAACAAACACCAACAAACACCAACACCAACAAACACCAACACCAACAAACACCAACAAACACCAACACCAACAAACACCAACAAACACCAACACCAACAAACACCAACACACACCAACACCAACACACACCAACACACACCAACACCAACACACACCAACACCAACAAACACCAACACACACCAACACCAACAAACACCAACACACACCAACACCAACACACACCAACACCAACACACACCAACACCAACACACACCAACACCAACACACACCAACACCAACACACACCAACACCAACACACACCAACACCAACACACACCAACAAACACCAACAAACACCAACACACACCAACACCAACACACACACACACACACACACACAAACACCAACACACACCAACACCAACACACACCAACACCAACACACACCAACACCAACAAACACCAACACACACCAACACCAACACACACCAACACCAACACACACCAACACCAACACACACCAACACCAACACACACCAACACACACCAACACCAACACCAACACCAACAAACACCAACACCAACAGACACCAACACCAACAAACACCAACACCAACAAACTCCAACACACACCAACACCAACACACACCAACACCTACACCAACAAACACCAACATCAACAAACACCGACACCAACACACACCAACACCAACAAACACCAACACCAACACCAACAAACACCAACACACACCTACACCAACACACGCCAACACCAACACACGCCAACACCAACATACACCAACACACTCCAACACCAACACACACCAACACCAACACACACCAACAAACACCAACACCAACAAACACCAACACACACCAACACCAACACACGCCAACACCAACACACGCCAACACCAACACACGCCAACACCAACACACGCCAACACCAACACACACCAACACCAACAAACACCAACACCAACACACACCAACACACGCCAACAACAACACAAACCAACACCAACAAACACCAACAACTACACACGCCAACACCAACAAACACCAACACCAACAAACACCAACACCAACAAACACCAACAAACACCAACACCAACATACACTAACACCAACAAACACCAACACCAACACACACACCAACCCCAACAAACACCAAAACCAACAAACACCAAAACCAACAAACACCAACACCAACACACACCAACACCAACACACACCAACACACACCAACACACACCAACACCAACACCAACACACACCAACACCAACAAACACCAAGACCAACAAACGCCAACACACCAACACCAACACACACCAACACACACCAACAAACACCAACACCAACACACACCAACACCTACAAACACCAACACCAACAAACACCAACACCAACAAACACCAACACCAACAAACACCAACAAACACCAACACACACCAACACACACCAACACCAACACAGACCAACACCAACACACACCAGCACCAACACACACCAACACCAACAAACACCAACACACACCAACAGCAACAAACACCAACACACACCAACAGCAATAAACACCAACAAACACCAACACCAACAAACACCAACACCAACAAACACCAACACACACCAACACACGCCAACACCAACACACGCCAACACCAACACACGCCAACACCAACACACACCAACACCAACAAACACCAACACCAACAAACACCAACACCAACACACACCAACACCAACACACACCAACACCAACACACACCAACGCCAACACACACCAACACCAACACACACCAACACCAACAAACACCAACACACACCAACACACACCAACACCAACACCAACACCAACAAACACCAACACGCACCAACACCAACAAACACCAACAGCAACAAACACCAACACCAACAAACACCAACACCAACAAACACCAACACCAACAAACACCAACACACACCAACACCAAGACACACCAACACCAACACACACCAACACCAACACACACCAACAAACACCAACACACACCAACACCAACACACACCAACACACCAACAAACACCAACACACACCAACAAACACCAACACACACCAACACACACCAACACACACCAACACACACTAACACCAACACTGACCAACACCAACACTGACCAACACCAACACACACCAACACCAACAAACACCAACACACACCAACACCAACACACACCAACACCAACACACACCAACACCAACAAACACCAACACCAACAAACACCAACACCAACAAACACCAACACACACCAACAAACACCAACACCAACAAACACCAACACACACCAACACACACCAACACCAACACACACCAACACACACCAACACCAACAAACACCAACACACACCAACACACACCAACACACACCAACACCAACAAACACCAACACCAACAAACACCAACACCAACAAACACCAACAAACACCAACAAACACCAACAAACACCAACACAAACACCAACACACACCAACACCAACACACACCAACACCAACACACACCAACACCAACACACACCAACACCAACAAACACCAACACCAACACACACCAACACCAACACACACCAACACCAACACACACCAACACACACCAACACCAACACACACCAACACCAACAAACACCAACACCAACACACACCAACACACACCAACACCAACAAACACCAACACCAACAAACACCAACACCAACAAACACCTACACCAACACACACCAACACCAAGACACACCAACACCAACACACACCAACACACACCAACAAACACCAACACACACCAACACCAACACACACCAACACACCAACAAACACCAACAAACACCAACACACACCAACACACACCAACACACACCAACACACACCAACACACACTAACACCAACACTGACCAACACCAACACTGACCAACACCAACACACACCAACACACGCCAACACCAACACGCACCAACACCAACACGCACCAACACCAACAAACACCAACACCAACAAACACCAACACCAACAAACACCAACACCAACAAACACCAACACACACCAACACCGACAAACACCAACACCAACCAACACCAACAAACACCAACACTAACAAACACCAACACCCACACACACCAACACCAACATACACCAACACCAACACACACCAACACCAACAAACACCAACACACACCAACACACACCAACACCAACAAACACCAACACACACCAACACCAACACACACCAACACACGCCAACACCAACACGCACCAACACACGCCAACACCAACACGCACCAACACCAACACGCACCAACACCAACAAACACCAACACCAACAAACACAAACACCAACAAACACCAACACCAACAAACACCAACACCAACAAACACCAACACGCACCAACACCAACACGCACCAACACCAACAAACACCAACACCAACAAACACCAACACCAAAAAACACCAACACCAACAAACACCAACACCGACAAACACCAACACCAACCAACAC
This sequence comes from Eledone cirrhosa, assembly GCA_964016885.1. Taxonomy (NCBI): domain Eukaryota; kingdom Metazoa; phylum Mollusca; class Cephalopoda; order Octopoda; family Eledonidae; genus Eledone; species Eledone cirrhosa. The sequence goes on from CAXHJY010000078.1 coordinate 110,811, forward strand.
CAACAAACACCAACACTAACAAACACCAACACCCACACACACCAACACCAACATACACCAACACACACCAACACACACCAACACACACCAACACCAACACACACCAACACCAACACACACCAACACCAACACACCAGCACCAACAAACACCAACACACATCAACAGCAACACACACCAACAGCAACACACACCAACAGCAACAAACACCAACACACACCAACACCAACAAACACCAACACCAACAAACACCAACACCAACACACACCAACACACACCAACACCGACATACACCAACACCAACATACACCAACACCAACACCAACACACACCAACACCAACACACACCAACACCAACAAACACCAACACCAACAAACACCAACACCAACAAACACCAACACCAACAAACACCAACACCAACCAACACCAACAAACACCAACAAACACCAACACCAACACCAACCAACACCAACAAACACCAACACCAACAAACACCAACAAACACCAACAAACACCAACACCAACCAACACAAACAAACACCAACACACACCAACACACACCAACACCAACACACACCAACACACACCAACACCAACAAACACCAACACCAACAAACACCAACAAACACCAACACCAACAAACACCAACAAACACCAATACACACCAACACACACCAACAACAACCAACACCAACACACACCAACACACACCAACACACACTAACACCAACACACACCAACACCAACACACACCAACACCAACAAACACCAACACCAACACACACCAACACCAACAAACACCAACACCAACAAACACCAACACCAACAAACACCAACACCAACAAACACCAACACCAACCAACACCAACAAACACCAACAAACACCAACACCAACACCAACCAACACCAACAAACACCAACACCAACAAACACCAACAAACACCAACAAACACCAACACCAACCAACACAAACAAACACCAACACACACCAACACACACCAACACCAACACACACCAACACACACCAACACCAACAAACACCAACACCAACAAACACCAACAAACACCAACACCAACAAACACCAACAAACACCAATACACACCAACACACACCAACAACAACCAACACCAACACACACCAACACACACTAACACCAACACACACCAACACCAACACACACCAACACCAACAAACACCAACAGCAACACACAGCAACACCAACAAACACCAACACCAACAAACACCAACAAACACCAACACCAACAAACACCAACACCAACAAACACCAACAAACACCAACACCAACAAACACCAACAAACACCAACACCAACAAACACCAACACACACCAACACCAACACACACCAACACACACCAACACCAACACACACCAACACCAACACACACCAACACCAACAAACACCAACACACACCAACACCAACAAACACCAACACACACCAACACCAACACACACCAACACCAACACACACCAACACCAACACCAACACACACCAACACCAACACACACCAACAAACACCAACAAACACCAACACACACCAACACCAACACACACACACACACACACACACACACACAAACACCAACACACACCAACACCAACACACACCAACACCAACACACACCAACACCAACACACACCAACACCAACACACACCAACACCAACACACACCAACACCAACACACACCAACACCAACACACACCAACACCAACAAACACCAACACACACCAACACCAACACACACCAACACCAACACACACCAACACCAACACACACCAACACACACCAACACCAACACACACCAACACACACCAACACCAACACCAACACCAACAAACACCAACACCAACAGACACCAACACCAACAAACACCAACACCAACAAACTCCAACACACACCAACACCAACACACACCAACACCTACACCAACAAACACCAACATCAACAAACACCGACACCAACACACACCAACACCAACAAACACCAACACCAACACCAACAAACACCAACACCAACAAACACCAACACCAACAAACACCAACACCAACAAACACCAACACACACCAACACCGACAAACACCAACACCAACCAACACCAACAAACACCAACACTAACAAACACCAACACCCACACACACCAACACCAACATACACCAACACCAACACACACCAACACCAACAAACACCAACACACACCAACACACACCAACACCAACAAACACCAACACACACCAACACCAACACACACCAACACACGCCAACACCAACACGCACCAACACACGCCAACACCAACACGCACCAACACCAACACGCACCAACACCAACAAACACCAACACCAACAAACACAAACACCAACAAACACCAACACCAACAAACACCAACACCAACAAACACCAACACGCACCAACACCAACACGCACCAACACCAACACGCACCAACACCAACAAACACCAACACCAACAAACACCAACACCAAAAAACACCAACACCAACAAACACCAACACCGACAAACACCAACACCAACCAACACCAACAAACACCAACACTAACAAACACCAACACCCACACACACCAACACCAACATACACCAACACACACCAACACACACCAACACCAACACACACCAACACCAACACACACCAACACCAACACACCAGCACCAACAAACACCAACACACATCAACAGCAACACACACCAACAGCAACACACACCAACAGCAACAAACACCAACACACACCAACACCAACAAACACCAACACCAACAAACACCAACACCAACACACACCAACACACACCAACACCGACATACACCAACACCAACATACACCAACACCAACACCAACACACACCAACACCAACACACACCAACACCAACAAACACCAACACCAACAAACACCAACACCAACAAACACCAACACCAACAAACACCAACACCAACCAACACCAACAAACACCAACAAACACCAACACCAACACCAACCAACACCAACAAACACCAACACCAACAAACACCAACAAACACCAACAAACACCAACACCAACCAACACAAACAAACACCAACACACACCAACACACACCAACACCAACACACACCAACACACACCAACACCAACAAACACCAACACCAACAAACACCAACAAACACCAACACCAACAAACACCAACAAACACCAATACACACCAACACACACCAACAACAACCAACACCAACACACACCAACACACACCAACACACACTAACACCAACACACACCAACACCAACACACACCAACACCAACAAACACCAACACCAACACACACCAACACCAACAAACACCAACACCAACAAACACCAACACCAACAAACACCAACACCAACAAACACCAACACCAACCAACACCAACAAACACCAACAAACACCAACACCAACACCAACCAACACCAACAAACACCAACACCAACAAACACCAACAAACACCAACAAACACCAACACCAACCAACACAAACAAACACCAACACACACCAACACACACCAACACCAACACACACCAACACACACCAACACCAACAAACACCAACACCAACAAACACCAACAAACACCAACACCAACAAACACCAACAAACACCAATACACACCAACACACACCAACAACAACCAACACCAACACACACCAACACACACTAACACCAACACACACCAACACCAACACACACCAACACCAACAAACACCAACAGCAACACACAGCAACACCAACAAACACCAACACCAACAAACACCAACAAACACCAACACCAACAAACACCAACACCAACAAACACCAACAAACACCAACACCAACAAACACCAACAAACACCAACACCAACAAACACCAACACACACCAACACCAACACACACCAACACACACCAACACCAACACACACCAACACCAACAAACACCAACACACACCAACACCAACAAACACCAACACACACCAACACCAACACACACCAACACCAACACACACCAACACCAACACACACCAACACCAACACACACCAACACCAACACACACCAACAAACACCAACAAACACCAACACACACCAACACCAACACACACACACACACACACACACACACACAAACACCAACACACACCAACACCAACACACACCAACACCAACACACACCAACACCAACACACACCAACACCAACACACACCAACACCAACACACACCAACACCAACACACACCAACACCAACACACACCAACACCAACACACACCAACACCAACAAACACCAACACACACCAACACCAACACACACCAACACCAACACACACCAACACCAACACACACCAACACACACCAACACCAACACACACCAACACACACCAACACCAACACCAACACCAACAAACACCAACACCAACAGACACCAACACCAACAAACACCAACACCAACAAACTCCAACACACACCAACACCAACACACACCAACACCTACACCAACAAACACCAACATCAACAAACACCGACACCAACACACACCAACACCAACAAACACCAACACCAACACCAACAAACACCAACACACACCTACACCAACACACGCCAACACCAACACACGCCAACACCAACATACACCAACACACTCCAACACCAACACACACCAACACACACCAACAAACACCAACACCAACAAACACCAACACACACCAACACCAACACACGCCAACACCAACACACGCCAACACCAACACACGCCAACACCAACACACGCCAACACCAACACACACCAACACCAACAAACACCAACACCAACACACACCAACACACGCCAACAACAACACAAACCAACACCAACAAACACCAACAACTACACACGCCAACACCAACAAACACCAACACCAACAAACACCAACACCAACAAACACCAACAAACACCAACACCAACATACACTAACACCAACAAACACCAACACCAACACACACACCAACCCCAACAAACACCAAAACCAACAAACACCAAAACCAACAAACACCAACACCAACACACACCAACACCAACACACACCAACACACACCAACACCAACACACACCAACACCAACACCAACACACACCAACACCAACAAACACCAAGACCAACAAACGCCAACACACCAACACCAACACACACCAACACACACCAACAAACACCAACACCAACACACACCAACACCTACAAACACCAACACCAACAAACACCAACACCAACAAACACCAACACCAACAAACACCAACAAACACCAACACACACCAACACACACCAACACCAACACAGACCAACACCAACACACACCAGCACCAACACACACCAACACCAACAAACACCAACACACACCAACAGCAACAAACACCAACACACACCAACAGCAATAAACACCAACAAACACCAACACCAACAAACACCAACACCAACAAACACCAACACACACCAACACACGCCAACACCAACACACGCCAACACCAACACACGCCAACACCAACACACACCAACACCAACAAACACCAACACCAACAAACACCAACACCAACACACACCAACACCAACACACACCAACACCAACACACACCAACGCCAACACACACCAACACCAACACACACCAACACCAACAAACACCAACACACACCAACACACACCAACACCAACACCAACACCAACAAACACCAACACGCACCAACACCAACAAACACCAACAGCAACAAACACCAACACCAACAAACACCAACACCAACAAACACCAACACACACCAACACCAAGACACACCAACACCAACACACACCAACACCAACACACACCAACAAACACCAACACACACCAACACCAACACACACCAACACACCAACAAACACCAACAAACACCAACACACACCAACACACACCAACACACACCAACACACACTAACACCAACACTGACCAACACCAACACTGACCAACACCAACACACACCAACACCAACAAACACCAACACACACCAACACCAACACACACCAACACCAACACACACCAACACCAACAAACACCAACACCAACAAACACCAACACCAACAAACACCAACACACACCAACAAACACCAACACCAACAAACACCAACACACACCAACACACACCAACACCAACACACACCAACACACACCAACACCAACAAACACCAACACACACCAACACACACCAACACACACCAACACCAACAAACACCAACACCAACAAACACCAACACCAACAAACACCAACAAACACCAACAAACACCAACAAACACCAACACAAACACCAACACACACCAACACCAACACACACCAACACCAACACACACCAACACCAACACACACCAACACCAACACACACCAACACCAACAAACACCAACACCAACAAACACCAACACCAACACACACCAACACCAACACACACCAACACCAACACACACCAACACACACCAACACCAACACACACCAACACCAACAAACACCAACACCAACACACACCAACACACACCAACACCAACAAACACCAACACCAACAAACACCTACACCAACACACACCAACACCAAGACACACCAACACCAACACACACCAACACACACCAACAAACACCAACACACACCAACACCAACACACACCAACACACCAACAAACACCAACAAACACCAACACACACCAACACACACCAACACACACCAACACACACCAACACACACTAACACCAACACTGACCAACACCAACACTGACCAACACCAACACACACCAACACACGCCAACACCAACACGCACCAACACCAACACGCACCAACACCAACAAACACCAACACCAACAAACACCAACACCAACAAACACCAACACCAACAAACACCAACACACACCAACACCGACAAACACCAACACCAACCAACACCAACAAACACCAACACTAACAAACACCAACACCCACACACACCAACACCAACATACACCAACACCAACACACACCAACACCAACAAACACCAACACACACCAACACACACCAACACCAACAAACACCAACACACACCAACACCAACACACACCAACACACGCCAACACCAACACGCACCAACACACGCCAACACCAACACGCACCAACACCAACACGCACCAACACCAACAAACACCAACACCAACAAACACAAACACCAACAAACAGCAACACCAACAAACACCAACACCAACAAACACCAACACGCACCAACACCAACACGCACCAACACCAACAAACACCAACACCAACAAACACCAACACCAAAAAACACCAACACCAACAAACACCAACACCGACAAACACCAACACCAACCAACACCAACAAACACCAACACTAACAAACACCAACACCCACACACACCAACACCAACATACACCAACACACACCAACACACACCAACACCAACACACACCAACACCAACACACACCAACACCAACACACCAGCACCAACAAACACCAACACACATCAACAGCAACACACACCAACAGCAACACACACCAACAGCAACAAACACCAACACACACCAACACCAACAAACACCAACACCAACAAACACCAACACCAACACACACCAACACACACCAACACCGACATACACCAACACCAACATACACCAACACCAACACCAACACACACCAACACCAACACACACCAACACCAACAAACACCAACACCAACAAACACCAACACCAACAAACACCAACACCAACAAACACCAACACCAACCAACACCAACAAACACCAACAAACACCAACACCAACACCAACCAACACCAACAAACACCAACACCAACAAACACCAACAAACACCAACAAACACCAACACCAACCAACACAAACAAACACCAACACACACCAACACACACCAACACCAACACACACCAACACACACCAACACCAACAAACACCAACACCAACAAACACCAACAAACACCAACACCAACAAACACCAACAAACACCAATACACACCAACACACACCAACAACAACCAACACCAACACACACCAACACACACTAACACCAACACACACCAACACCAACACACACCAACACCAACAAACACCAACACCAACACACAGCAACACCAACAAACACCAACACCAACAAACACCAACAAACACCAACACCAACAAACACCAACACCAACAAACACCAACAAACACCAACACCAACAAACACCAACAAACACCAACACCAACAAACACCAACACACACCAACACCAACACACACCAACACACACCAACACCAACACACACCAACACCAACAAACACCAACACACACCAACACCAACAAACACCAACACACACCAACACCAACACACACCAACACCAACACACACCAACACCAACACACACCAACACCAACACACACCAACACCAACACACACCAACACCAACACACACCAACAAACACCAACAAACACCAACACACACCAACACCAACACACACACACACACACACACACACACACACAAACACCAACACACACCAACACCAACACACACCAACACCAACACACACCAACACCAACACACACCAACACCAACACACACCAACACCAACACACACCAACACCAACACACACCAACACCAACAAACACCAACACACACCAACACCAACACACACCAACACCAACACACACCAACACCAACACACACCAACACCAACACACACCAACACACACCAACACCAACACCAACACCAACAAACACCAACACCAACAGACACCAACACCAACAAACACCAACACCAACAAACTCCAACACACACCAACACCAACACACACCAACACCTACACCAACAAACACCAACATCAACAAACACCGACACCAACACACACCAACACCAACAAACACCAACACCAACACCAACAAACACCAACACACACCTACACCAACACACGCCAACACCAACACACGCCAACACCAACATACACCAACACACTCCAACACCAACACACACCAACACCAACACACACCAACAAACACCAACACCAACAAACACCAACACACACCAACACCAACACACGCCAACACCAACACACGCCAACACCAACACACGCCAACACCAACACACGCCAACACCAACACACACCAACACCAACAAACACCAACACCAACACACACCAACACACGCCAACAACAACACAAACCAACACCAACAACTACACACGCCAACACCAACAAACACCAACACCAACAAACACCAACAAACACCAACACCAACATACACTAACACCAACAAACACCAACACCAACACACACACCAACCCCAACAAACACCAAAACCAACAAACACCAAAACCAACAAACACCAACACCAACACACACCAACACCAACACACACCAACACACACCAACACCAACACACACCAACACCAACACACACCAACACCAACAAACACCAAGACCAACAAACGCCAACACACCAACACCAACACACACCAACACACACCAACAAACACCAACACCAACACACACCAACACCTACAAACACCAACACCAACAAACACCAACACCAACAAACACCAACACCAACAAACACCAACAAACACCAACACACACCAACACACACCAACACCAACACAGACCAACACCAACACACACCAGCACCAACACACACCAACACCAACAAACACCAACACACACCAACAGCAACAAACACCAACACACACCAACAGCAATAAACACCAACAAACACCAACACCAACAAACACCAACACCAACAAACACCAACACACACCAACACACGCCAACACCAACACACGCCAACACCAACACACGCCAACACCAACACACACCAACACCAACAAACACCAACACCAACAAACACCAACACCAACACACACCAACACCAACACACACCAACACCAACACACACCAACGCCAACACACACCAACACCAACACACACCAACACCAACAAACACCAACACACACCAACACACACCAACACCAACACCAACACCAACAAACACCAACACGCACCAACACCAACAAACACCAACAGCAACAAACACCAACACCAACAAACACCAACACCAACAAACACCAACACACACCAACACCAAGACACACCAACACCAACACACACCAACACCAACACACACCAACAAACACCAACACACACCAACACCAACACACACCAACACACCAACAAACACCAACACACACCAACAAACACCAACACACACCAACACACACCAACACACACCAACACACACTAACACCAACACTGACCAACACCAACACACACCAACACCAACAAACACCAACACACACCAACACCAACACACACCAACACCAACACACACCAACACCAACAAACACCAACACCAACAAACACCAACACCAACAAACACCAACACACACCAACAAACACCAACACCAACAAACACCAACACACACCAACACCAACACACGCCAACACCAACACACGCCAACAAACACCAACACCAACAAACACCAACACACACTAACAAACACCAACACACACCAACACCAACAAACACCAACACCAACAAACACCAACACCAACACACACCAACACCAACACACTCCAACACCAACATACACTAACACCAACAAACACTAACACCAACACACACCAACACCAACACACGCCAACACCAACACACGCCAACAAACACCAACACCAACAAACACCGACACCAACAAACACCGACACGAACAAACACCAACACACACCAACACCAACACACACCAACACCAACACACACCAACACACACCAACACCAACAAACACCAACACCAACACACACCAACACCAACAAACACCAACACCAACACACACCAACACACACCAACACCAACACACACCAACACACACCAACACCAACACACACCAACACCAACAAACACCAACACCAACACACACCAACACCAACAAACACCAACACCAACACACACCAACACCAACAAACACCAACACACACCAACACCAACAAACACCAACACACACCAACACACGCCAACACCAACACACACCAACACCAACAAACACCAACACCAACACACACCCACACCAACAAACACCAACACCAACAAACACCAACAAACACCAACACCAACAAACACCAACACCAACACCAACAAACACCAACACCAACAAACACCAACACACACCAACACCAACAAACACCAACACCAACACACACCCACACCAACAAACACCAACACCAACACCAACAAACACCAACACCAACACACACCCACACCAACACACACCAACACCAACAAACACCAACAAACACCAACACCAACACACACCCACACCAACAAACACCAACACCAACAAACACCCACACCAACAAACACCAACACCAACAAACACCAACACCAACACACACCCACACCAACACACACCAACACCAACAAACACCAACACCAACAAACACCAACACCAACACACACCAACACCAACAAACACCAAAACCACCAACCTAATTGAAATAGTTATATAGTTGACAATCAGTATATCATCATCGTCATCAGTACGATCTGAGTTTCTGTTGGTAAATTGTGCGTGACTCTTTAAAATAGACGACGGCTGAAGAACGGAGAATTGTGGTCAACAGATGTGACGATGGTGGGAACACCAGCTTGTTGCTTGGCTCACTATTGTCTGTGTGTGTGTTTATATATATATATATATATATATATATATATATATATATATATATATATAACGAAGGAAGTGTGGTAAGGAACCAGGTGGACCATAACGCACCCGAGTACACGATACTTTGGGTGGTAGAGTGGGTAATAGGAAAAGAGTCAGGACCCCGACGGCAGAACTCAAGCCGTTTTGACAGCTATTTCTGAACTGAAATAGCTGTCGAAACGGGTTGAGCTCTGCCGTCAGGGTTCTGACTATTGTCATATATATATATATAGCAGCGAGTAGGACCCCGACGGCTGAGCTCAAGCCGTTTCGACGGCTTGAGTTCAGCCGTCGGGGTCCTACTCGTTCCTATTACCCACTCTACTACGCTAAGTATTGAGTACTTTGGTGCGTTATGGTCCACCTGGTTCATTACCACATTTCCTTCGTTATATATATATATATATATATATATATATAAAATATTAAAAAAATAATGAATAAAACAATGAAACAGTTCCTTATATTAAACAAAAAAAGTTCATTATTTAACGATCGTTTCTAGGATATATATGTGTTAGAATTGGCATGCATATTCAACAGATCTATGTACAAAATTATACAAAATTATACAAACTATCAAAATTAAATATACATACCAAACACATATATATGCCGTCTTCAGAAATATTATATTAGATTATTTCTGAAGACGGCATATATATGTGTTTGGTATGTATATTTAATTTTGATAGTTTTTTTATTTTTGTATAATTTTGTACATAGATCTGTTGAATATGCATGCCAATTCTAACACATATATATCCTAGAAACGATCGTTAAATAATGAACTTTTTTTGTTTAATATAAGGAACTGTTTCATTGTTTTATTCATTATTTTTTTAATATTTTATCTTGACTCTGTATTCCGTTTATCTTTCACCGAAAGTGATTTTTCATTGCATCTCTTCTTTCCATGATATCCGGATTATATTGAGTTCTTCATACGGATTGGACACTACCGTAAACTCTTGGTAGATTTATCTACATAATATATATATATATATATATATATAGGGTGCGGACGATATTTGTTCGCAATTTTTCAACTGCTAATTTTATGGAGTTTTTTTTTTACCTGTCTTCATAAAAACTGACTATATTTCCATCATTTAAAACTACTGTGTTATTGTCACCTAGACAGTAATCTTGCGAACAAATATCGTCCGCACCTTGTATATATATATATATATATATATATATATATATATATATATATATATATATATATATATATATATATGGGTAAATATCTTTAAGTCGTTTGGAAGCCTCGACAATACAAATGGGTACACCCACTTACATCTCTCTCTCCACCACCGGACCTTGTTACCCGGAGATTTACCCATTTGCATTGTCGAGGCTTCCAAACGACTTAAATATCTTTACCTATTATTCCACAATGCTTCAAGCAAACTTCAATACTCTCTTATATATATATATATGAGTCGGGACCCGACGGCTGAGCTCTTGCCGTCTCAACATGTGTGTGTTGTTGGCGGGCGAGATAAAAGTGTACTCAATACCGAAGTAGAGTTTAATTACTCCTTTATTATAGCTAAGTAGTGGAGTTTCACCTACACACGCAGGTTCATCATATATATATATATAATATATATATATAATATATATATATATATTGTTTCTCCTATTGGCACAAGGCCAGCAAATACCCAGTACATTACTGGTACTTTATTTTATCGACCCCGTAAGGATGAAAGGCAAAGTTAACCTCGGCGGGATTTGAACTCAGTCCGTAAAGGGACAATGTTATATTTATATGTGTGTATGTGTCTGTGTGTGTATATGTGTATGCACACACACACACACACACACACACACACACACACACACACACACACACACACACACACACACACACACACACACACACACACACACACTGCTGCTCTTCGTAACAGGTGAAGCATCAACGTAATTATACCACTATCGAGTGAGAAATTCCTTCCTCTCTCTCTGTCACATATACTATATATATATATATATATATATATATATATATATATAAATACATATATAATATATATATATATATTATATAGGGAGAGAGTCAGCCGTCGGGGTCCTGATTCTTTTCCTATTACCCACTCTACTACCCTAAATATCGAGTACTCTGGTGCGATATGGTCTACCTTGTACCTTACCACACATTGTTATATATATACGAACACACAGACACCCAATTGAGATGAAAGAGTTAAGAGTGTCTCGGACTGAAAAGGCCCCTTACGTCCTGGGGGAAGGCTGACATGATATCCACCAGTTACAACACTGATCTACAATACAGCTGATAGCCTGATTGGTAGTATCGGTAAAGGGTCAGACACCATGGTTTGTGGCATGTAGTTATGGCCCTTTACGCTCGGAGTTCAAATCCCGCCGAGGTGAACTTTGTTTTCATCATTACGGGGTCGATAAATAAAGTACCAGGTCAGTGTGTGACAGACTCTACACCTAGGTCAGAGTGTGACACTCTACACCTAGGTCAGAGTGTGACAGACTACACCTAGGTGAGTGTGACAGACTCTACACCTAGGTCAGAGTGTGACAGACTCTACACCTAGGTCAGAGTGTGACAGACTCTACACCTAGGTTAGTGGGTGACACTCTACACCTAGGTCAGAGTGTGACAAACTCTACACCTAGGTCAGTGTGTGACAGACTCTACACCTAGGTCAGTGTGACACTACACCTAGGTCAGTGTGTGACAGACTCTACACCTAGGTGAGAGTGTGACAGACTCTACACCTAGGTGAGAGTGTGACAGACTCTACACCTAGGTGAGTGTGACAGACTCTACACCTAGGTGAGAGTGTGACAGACTCTACACCTAGGTCAGAGTGTGACAGACTCTACACCTAGGTTAGTGTGTGACAGACTCTACACCTAGGTCAGAGTGTGACAGACTCTACACCTAGGTTAGTGTGTGACAGACTCTACACCTAGGTCAGAGTGTGACAGACTCTACACCTAGGTCAGTGTGTGACAGACTCTACACCTAGGTCAGTGTGTGACAGACTCTACACCTCGGTCAGAGTGTGACCGACTCTACACCTAGGTGAGTGTGACAGACTCTACACCTAGGTCAGTGTGTGATAGACTCTACACCTAGGTCAGTGTGTGACAGACTCTACACCTAGGTGAGTGTGACACTCTACACCTAGGTCAGAGTGTGACAGACTCTACACCTAGGTCAGAGTGTGACAGACTCTACACCTAGGTCAGCGTGTGACAGACTCTACACCTAGGTCAGAGTGGTGTTTCGTCTGCGGACAATGGCCAACGACACCTACTGCAAAATAATATTTATGATAGGAAGTGGGATATGTGAATTAATACAAAATATAGAGGCACAAATATTTCTATTTCACCCTGATCAGTCACAAACGTTGTTCTGCTCTGGGCCATAGGAGAGTGGTTAGCGGGTCCCGTGTTCAGCTTCTGCCGTATATTTGATCAAATCGGATAATAATTGTTTCTACTTTTGGCACAAGGCCAGAAATAATGCCAGTGTATTACTGGTACTTTATTTTATTGACCTCGTAAGGATGAAAGGCAAAGTTAACCTCGGGGGGATTTGAACTCAGACCCTAAAGGGACGTAACTCCGTGCTGCAAAGCATGGCGTCCGTGCCTCTACTGATACTGTCAATCCACAATGAGAAATAAAGAGTTTGTGTTTCTTCTTGTTAGGTAATACTGACATGAGGCGGTGAATTGTCGTAGTTGTTAGAACGTCAGAACGTTTTACAGTACAGGTTCTGGCTGTCTCTTCTCTGGGTTTAAATCCTGCTGAGGTAAATGTTTGCCTTTTATCCTTTCACGGTTGATAAAAAAAAAAACCAGTCTAACACTAGGGACGATTCTTCCTCTATATATATTTCTCACTTCCTCTCAATAGCTCTATCCTTCTCTGGAAGAAATCTGCTGTGTTCAGACCTGTAGAAGAGATTGGGCTGTGTCAGGTTTAAAACGCTGTGTGCCAATATGGTGCCACTACGACTTCACCAGGAGTTATAAGTCGATACAATACATATGGCAGAGTTATCACAGTAGCCCAGTGGAAGTGTCATTAGAATGTTGGATAGAAGTAGGCATTTGTGACTCTAAAATAGCATATATTACAAAATTGTACATAAGATGTATATATAGAGAATGTAAACACTCGAAAACATTTATCAGACTGTTTTGGCCAGAGACCTCACTAGAAGCATAAAATGACAAGTCAGTCAATCATATTGGTGGCCTCCCCACAGCCCCGGCGGACAGAATGGAGAATAGGTTTCCCTAGAGGACGGCAAGGAAGACGCGCTGGAAAAGCCATTCCAGCTCGCGAGGCTCACACCTGCGGCTGGCCAGCTCAGCACCTATGGTGGTAAGTAGGGAGGTAGCCCTAGGGCCTAGGACACCAGAAGTCTCCACTGCCAAGGGTACAACCGCAAACATGTCGGAGAGCGACCGGTATTTGAAGAGTTTGGCCTCCTCACCAGGTTGCGGCTGAAGAAAGTGGATAGTCTGTCACATTAACCACCATTCGCTAAAGAAAAAAGACTGTCCGACCGAATCATCTGGATTTAGTGATTTAGCAGACGACACATCCATTATTGAACCACCCCCGTCTGTATATCAGTAAATAGCAACAGACTAGAATGGCTCTGTTCTTTAAAGCCAACTACTAAATATCTTATACATGTTTTAGAATTATTCTCGTTGGTGAAAGATCGGCTGGCAAGACTAACAATAATCCATATTTATATGTACGGAGCCGTAACTCCTAATGGGGTCGTAAGGGGTCTCCGTAAAGACAGACACTGCTGCAATTACCCGGATACCCCGTATAGAGGACCATTGGCAAGTCTGCAACAAGAACTTTGTGTATGCTTCACCTTTGATGGAGAGATGACTCAAAACAAAACACACACACACCATAAACGGGATCA
>CAXHJY010000078.1:137500-140000 GCA_964016885.1 Eledone cirrhosa
AAACAGACAAATAAAAGCAATGTGCTGTGAAAATCGTTCTGTCTGGGGTCTCATGTTAGACCCCTGTCATATGTTGTGACATCTCTGTCTGGGGTCTCGTGTTAGACCCCTGTCATATGTTGTGACATCTCTGTCTGGGGTCTCGTGTTAGACCCCTGTCATATGTTGTGACATCTCTGTCTGGGGTCTCATGTTAGACCCGTCATATGTTGTGACATCTCTGTCTGGGGTCTCATGTTAGACCCCTGTCATATGTTGTGACATCTCTGTCTGGGGTCTCGTGTTAGACCCCTGTCATATGTTGTGACATCTGTTTGAGGTCTCATGTTAGACCCCTGTCATGTTGTGACATCTCTGTCTGGGGTCTCGTGTTAGACCCCTGTCATATGTTGTGACATCTGTTTGAGGTCTCATGTTAGACCCCTGTCATGTTGTGACATCTCTGTCTGGGGTCTCGTGTTAGACCCCTGTCATATGTTGTGACATCTCTGTCTGGGGTCTCGTGTTAGACCCCTGTCATATGTTGTGACATCTCTGTCTGGGGTCTCGTGTTAGACCCCTGTCATATGTTGTGACATCTCTGTCTGGGGTCTCATGTTAGACCCCTGTCATATGTTGTGACATCTCTGTCTGGGGTCTCATGTTAGACCCCTGTCATGTTGTGACATCTCTGTCTGGGGTCTCGTGTTAGACCCCTGTCATATGTTGTGACATCTCTGTCTGGGGTCTCATGTTAGACCCGTCATATGTTGTGACATCTCTGTCTGGGGTCTCGTGTTAGACCCCTGTCATATATTGTGACATCTGTCTGGGGTCTCGTGTTAGACCCCTGTCATATGTTGTGACATCTCTGTCAGGGGTCTCGTGTTAGACCCCTGTCATATGTTGTGACATCTGTCTGGGGTCTCATGTTAGACCCCTGTCATATGTTGTGACATCTCTGTCTGGGGTCTCATGTTAGACCCCTGTCATATGTTGTGACATCTCTGTCAGGGGTCTCGTGTTAGACCCCTGTCATATGTTGTGACATCTGTCTGGGGTCTCATGTTAGACCCCTGTCATGTTGTGACATCTCTGTCTGGGGTCTCGTGTTAGACCCCTGTCATATATTGTGACATCTCTGTCTGGGGTCTCGTGTTAGACCCCTGTCATATGTTGTGACATCTCTGTCTGGGGTCTCGTGTTAGACCCCTGTCATTTGTTGTGACATCTGTTTGGGGTCTCGTGTTAGACCCCTGTCATATGTTGTGACATCTCTGTCTGGGGTCTCGTGTTAGACCCCTGTCATATGTTGTGACATCTGTCTGGGGTCTCGTGTTAGACCCCTGTCATATGTTGTGACATCTTTGTCTGGGGTCTCGTGTTAGACCCCTGTCATATGTTGTGACATCTGTCTGGGGTCTCGTGTTAGACCCCTGTCATATCTTGTGACATCTCTGTCTGGGGTCTCATGTTTGACCCCTGTCATATCTTGTGACATCTCTGTCTGGGGTCTCATGTTAGACCCCTGTCATATCTTGTGACATCTGTCTGGGGTCTCATGTTTGACCCCTGTGATATATTGTGACAACGTCTCTATCTTTCAAATGTTGTCTTATGATTTTGTTCTTCAGTATATTTTAAACCAAGACAACCAAGGCCATACTGGGACACCACCTCCCCACGACCACCAAGGCCATACTGGGGCACCACCTCCCCACCACCACCAGGGTCATACAGGGGCACCACCTCCCCACCACTACCAAGGCCATACTGGGGCACCGTCTCATCCATCTCTCTGTTCTCTTCATTACGACATGATCAGACAGGCTACTACATTCCTCGATGGTCACATCTACCACGTCCTTCAGTATAGTACCGCCTTCTTCCACGTCTCTACCTTCTTAACGTCTCATTACGTTCTTATTACGATTATCACGTTATTTACGTTACGACTATTTCTCTACGTTCGTTACGTTATTACGTTTGTCACGCTCGTTACGTTACAGTAACGTTACAGTTACGTTTGTCACATTTTATTCAGTTCGGTTAATTTTCCCGTATTCACATATAAACAATAACTATTTTCAAAATGAGACAAAATATGAATAAAAAAAATACTTTTTGGTGGTGCTGTCATAACATCTACTCCAATGATAGGGGCTGAGATGAGGGGTGTGTGGGGGAGCGTTCTCTGGTGTGGGGGAGCCCTTCCACAGGTCGCCCCGTCGTCCCAGCAGATAACAGAGTAGAGAAAATGTCCGAGAGGATGGTGACGGAGAAGCGTTGGAATAACCATTCCTACTGGTGGGGCTCACCTCGATAGTAGGGAGGGCGATGGCACGGTGATCACCGGAAGTCTCCTTGTTTGTGTTATGATTACGGTCGGTCACTTTCTCACCACGTCTCACATGTCTGTTCCGCTACAGTTACATCTGTTAGGCCATGATTAGGTCTGTTTACGTCGCTCATGTTCAGATTACGTCTCTCACGCTATTTACGTTACCATTATGTCTCTCAC
>CAXHJY010000079.1:12500-20000 GCA_964016885.1 Eledone cirrhosa
AGGTTGACCTTCGATCATAGCAATTACTTGACCTAGCTTATGTGATAATTGTTGTTTGTGTGTTAAAACCTCATTGTCTAACGCCAGTAGAATCTGAAATATATAAAATTAATCACAATAATAATTGGTTATAATATAGGCACAAGGGGGAGGGGAAAGTCGATTAAATCAACCCCAGTGCATTATGACCCCGTAATGATGAAAGGCAAAGCTAACCTCGGAGGGATTTGAACTCAGAATGTAAAAGGATGTAACTTTATGCCACAAAACATATTGTCTGATGCTCTACCGATACTGCCAATCCCCTGCCCTAGTACAATAATAATAATTGTTTCTACTTTTGGCACAAGGCCAGCAATTACCCAGTGTATTACTGGTACTTTATTTTATCGACCCCATAAGGATGAAAGGCAAAGTTAACCTCGGCGGGATTTGAACTCAGAATGGCAAGGGCCGTAACTCTATGCGTCAAAGCATGGCGTCCGACTCTCTACCGATACTGCCAATCCACTGGCCATAGTACAATAATAATAATAATATCTAATTTTGGCACAAGGCCAGCAATTTGTTAGGTCTAAAGTTCGTCTCATCAGTGCTTATCTGGGTTCCATGGCATGAAGCGACAGAGTACAAAACTCCTCCCTGGACAGGACGCCAGTCCATCACAGGGTTAAAACCCTAGCTATTGCTGGTACTCATTTTCAGCTGAGCAATATGAAATGAAGTCTTTTGCTCAAGATCACAACACACAACCCAGCCCAGGAATCGAACCCACGACATTACAATCATAAGTCTAACACATTTATCACTAAGCCACGCACCTCCACATTTGTTTGGAGGGGAAAATTAATTATACCGACCCCACCAACCAAGCATTTTGTTATGGTATGAAGCGGAGTATGTTGAGTTTTCCATGTTGACATGGGTTGGATGTGAGTCTTCCTTTGTAGTCTGGTACGAGTTAGGCTGGGTTAGCAGGGATGAGTCGCAAGAGCAAGGAATGGATGAGGGATGGGAGTGAGTGGTGATTATGTTAGGGTACATAATGTCAGGAAAGGAGGACAGAGAAAAGTGAGGACCTCAGTGTTGTCCCACTTCTCTACTATCTTCTTAACCCTTTACCATTTACATTACTCTATATTTACTATTATATTTTCACTTATTTCACATAATTATCTCAAATAATATCGAATCTATGAGATTTTGATATTTATTTTGAGAACAATACCTTAATGAAAGTACAAGTGGCCAGTTATGGTTGGTTTGAACAGAAATAAGTGAGAGAATTCTGGCCGGATACGTCCGGTTTAACAGAAACAGGTGAGAGAATTCTGGCCGGATATGGCCAGTTTAAATGCTAAAGGGTTAATCTTCATTTCATCTTGTATGTATCAAAAGACATACTTTGTAGTATGGTTACCAGCCACTCAATCCTACATCATTTCTTTCATGAAGTTTAATTACATAAGGTCAGCTTTCACCACATCATCCCAAGTTTTCCTAGATTTTCCTCTTCCATAGTTTCTATCAACTTTGGGTGTCTCACATTTCTTTATGCAGTACACATCACATATCATTACAGTCTCCTCTCGTGTATGTTGCATCTGATCCCACTTATGCCTAGGTTCCAACTCAGTTTATTCTTCATTGTTCATGTACACTACTATTCTGTATCAGTACATCTATCGGTACCTTTCTTTCCAATCTTTTTTGGTCCTCTGCTCACATAACCTAAGTCTCACTTCTATGCAACATTGCCATTTCATACAAGCATCAAACATTGAAAGGGAAACCTTTTATAGCCAGTAATGGTAGTAAACTCCCAGAAGTTTTTCCATTCTGCCTACTGTACTTTCAGAACACCCACCTCCACTCTTAATTTGATCACTCACAGAATGTGAACGTAGGAATAATCATGTCGAATGATTCCTCTTTCATGAGAAACATCACTAAATTGACTTCTAAATGCAGACATCTCATGAGACAGATTCTACAAACCTTCATCACAAGAGAACCTATAGTTATGCTGATACTATAGAAAACCTGAGATCTGAGCAGATCAAATTACTGTTCACAACTTTGGTCTCTAAACATATCTGATCTCATAGAAGAAATTGATGGGTTACAGAGAATGTTCACTTGTAAAATACTTTGGTTAATTACTGAGAACATCTGAAACACAGTATTTCTACTTTCTTGAATGACAAAGAGGGAGATATACTGTTATAGACATTAGTCCTGGGTTGAAACTGGTTAAGATGATACATATGGAAGACCCCGGATATTTCAAAATTTTGTGATCTTCTGAAACTTTCAGAAGATCCTGTAATAGGGTGAAAGCAGCAATTCTTTGCTTAAACTTTAATCTGTTCTAATAATATATATATATATATATATTTATATTGTTGCTTTTAAACTGCTATTTTGTGAAGTTTGAAAGTAGTGTTTTTTTCTTTCAATAATGAAAAGTGTTGAATGGCTTACAGGATATGTGGTCTTATGTTCTGCTCTAAACTATTGTTGTATCATTTTTGAATTGGAATGAAATGCGATAGTGAGATAAAATCCCTAAAAAAGGAACAAAAACAAAATAAAAAAAAAAAAAAACTAAAACAAAAAGGAAAGAAAAGGCACTAAATGATGAATTTCTCACCAGTGTTTATAGGGCTTACCTCTTTATTATATTTAGAAATATAATTGTAGAGTTCAACAAGAGCACTTGGAACATAGAACATTCCAGTGGGCATCTAAAAATATACATATATGGAAAATAAATACATATATATATATACATACATATATGGATTATAAATATATATATATATATATATAGATTATAAATATATATATATATGGATTATAAATATACATATATATATATACATATATGGAATATAAATATATATATGTATATATACATTCACATACATACATACATACATACATACATACATATATATATATATATATATATATATATATATATATATATACACATACATATATATACATTTATGAGGAAAAAATACTGATTATAACAAAATTTTTCAAGAAAGACATTTTTAAAACTTCTTCCTCTTCCTTAAGTTACATATATTGGTTTGAAAGGTAAATTTTGTTTGAATTTCAGAGATGAGGACTTGAGATGGAATCAAATAAATGTCCTAATCTAGGTTGTTATAGTCACAAAGCTTTGGCCATTGTTCTCTTTGCTGTTTATATTTGGTAACATTTTTGGAATTTTAAAGAATATTTGGCTTCTATTTCTAGCATATCATGGAACCATATAGACACTCCCTCTCATTGGCATAAAAACTAATATTTATTATGGTAATTATTTGAAGTGACAAAACATAA
Source organism: Eledone cirrhosa (assembly GCA_964016885.1). Lineage (NCBI taxonomy): Eukaryota > Metazoa > Mollusca > Cephalopoda > Octopoda > Eledonidae > Eledone > Eledone cirrhosa. The sequence continues at coordinate 15,858 of CAXHJY010000079.1, forward strand.
GACCCCAGAAATTTTTGTGGCAGTCAGTGCCAGATTTAGGACAAATGAGGTTCTCTGCTAGTTTAGTTATGAGGCCCGAAACATTTGAAAAATTCATTGTAAAAAAATTCTTTAGCAGGAAGAGGGGTCTCCTGGGCCAACAGGGACCTCAGCTTAACCCTTTCGTATTTACATTACTCTATATTTAGTATGGTATTTTCACAGGTAACACTTTATTTCACATAATATCAAATCTATGAGATTTTGATATTATTTATTTTAACAAGGGTTAAACCGTGCTGATATATATAATATGGAAGCCATGCCCATGTAGAAGAATGGGTGTTAAATGATATGATGGGTAATGTTGGGAATATACTCAGGGTTATATCAGGTAGTGCTATATATGAGGGTCGGAGGAAAAGTTCATAGGCTGACTATGAAGGAGTGATGCGAGAGCTGTGAAATCTTGTATGCATTAATTTCAACTCTTCTTATTAATAACTGTATTGTTTCTTTTCAGGGATTATGTTGAAAAATAAACCTCATTTGGTCATTCCATGAGAGTATCTTGGTCAGTCTATAAACTTATCAGCCAACTCTCATATTTATAATTGTGTTTATATGAAATAACGACATGAATATAAATTTTAAAAACAAAAATAAATTAAATTAAATTAAAATAAAATTAAATTAAAACAAATTCTCACTTTTCTATTTCCAATAAATATATATTATCAATAACAATAAGTGTTTAACTGCTATTGATTTACACATGTAATATATTGATCTATTCCAATATTGATTTTTACTGTGATCATGAAACTAACAATGGATATAAGTAATCACACACACACTACATCTTTATTAGGTTTATGTTTAATTGTTCAGGTTTTAAGGGGACTTTTTTTGGCTATACATTATACATTGTGTATTGAGTATTCATTTGATTCGGTTATTCATATTATACAGGATATTAATTATGGTTGAGTTTTACGCTACATTCATGCTAATGGTGCTTCTTTTTTTTTTTATTTGTCTTTATATACATATTGGTCGAGGATTATATTGCGCTTTATATTTAAATGTTTATACTTGAAATGTTGGTGTAGTTTTATATGTGTTAGTAATGTTAACTGGATTTGTAGGTTATGTTCTTCCTTGAGGTCAAATATCATTTTGGGGGGCAACAGTAATTATTAATTTGGTATCAGTGGTTCCTTATATTGGAGAGGTTTTAGTATATTGAATTTGGGAAGGATTTTCTGTAGATAATGCTACGTTAAGGCAGTTTTTTTGTTTTCATTTTTTATTTCCTTTTGTTATTATAGGGTTAGTTATTTTACATTTTTTATTTTTACATTTTACATTTTTTATTTTTACACACACATACACACACACCACATGAACACATGTACACACACACACATACCACATGAACACACACTAACACCACACCACATGAACAACACACCATAACTAAGCTACATGTTCATGCGTCACTTGCACTCGGTCATGTGACAGAAGTTGTGAGTGATGCTTTAGTATATGTTGTCACTCTCACTCAGCCATGTAGCAGATGATCTGAGTGATAGTTGAGTATATGTTGTCACTCTCACTCAGCCATGTGGCAGATGATTTAAGTGATACTTGAGTATATGTTGTCACTCAGTTTTACAAAGTAAAAGTGACAAGTTTATTAATGAATCACCAAAGTTTCTACAATCTAAATATCTTTTGAAAATATATCTCAATTCTGTGAATACTTGGTGAAAGTATGGTAAAATGTTTCAAGAATCCCGGCTAGCTGATCTAGAATTTTCAAATTCGCTAGTCATTTCTCAAACAAAGCCTGCTTTGTGTCTCCCTATTTATATACATATATATACCTGCTATGGTTATATAGCTTCTAATTGAATGGAAGGAAGAAAGCATGGGTGGCATGTTGGTGTGATGGTAACACATTGGTCCGGCAAACCAAAGATATGGGTTTGTGTCCCATGTACATCAATACTCGTCCTTTTATATATATATATATATATAATGAAACACAGCTATCGAATAGGACCGAGACAGCTTCAGTTGATTTCTCTCTCACTCAATAATTATTCAGACACAAACCCAAGGAAATTAGAGTGCACACTTATACTTTAATTAATGAGAAAAACGATTTTGTGTGAGTAGAAATATATATCTTTGCTCTGTAATACATCGGATAATTTACAGTGAGCTTTTTCTCTTACTGGTAATTGGGTAGTGCTTACCCTTTCATATTTATAATTATATATAACTTATATATAAGTATAAATATTATTATTATAATATATATATATATAGCAATATTTTAAAAATAAATTCATACCTGTGATACTTCTGTGAGATAGGAGTTCATATCTTGATCACTAACTGGTGGCATTTCCAATATGTCGTTATAATATCGTTCAACTAATTTCTTATAATTTGGAATATCTTTTGCATACAGCAGCTTATTTGATGGCGAATCCTGGTGAGTCAAACAAAAAACATGACATGAACAACATTGAAAGAAGTGAAATGACAAAGTAAAACTGTAAATTATGGTTAAGCCTGTTTAGCCTCTGGTTAGGATCAAATATATTCCACCCATGACCATCTCGTCTTATTTTAAGGCATTGTGTATCTAGAAATACATTATCCAATGTGTTGTTGTTGTTGTTATGGTTGGGGGTTATTGTTTAACCACAGGTGAGAAGACCTATAATCACAGGTATTCCATCCATGACCATCTTTTTCTCCAAGAATATTTTATTGTATGTGTTCTATTTTTCTACTATTTCTTGCAGACCGAATAACCAAGCAGAGACTTACCTTTCTAGAAATAGCGCTAATGTTTCTCAGAAATATACCGTATATGCTCGAATATAAGCCATGGGATATGTGACCAAGAGATCGATGGTAGAAGGGGGTTGGCTTATATTCGAGGTCAATATTTTGACAGTTTTCACCAACTTGAAATTTTCTGTAAATAAGGTTTGGATTTTTGCTCATTTCTCAGACATAAAATAGTGGGGTTAGCTTATATTTGCATTGGCTTAACCCTTTAGCATTCACAGTATTTTATATATACTATTATATTTTAATGGTAAAGGCTTTACCTCACATAATTATCTCACATAATATCGAATCTATGAGATTTTGAAAGTATTTATTTTGAAAACAATACCTTAACATTGAGCGACCAGTTACAGCCAGTTTCAACAGAAAGAGGTAGAGAATTTTGGCCGGTTTGAACACTAAAGGTTTATATTCAAGTATATACAGTAATCATAAATATTGCAGTCGTTCTTTTACAAAGACAGTGGTTGTGAAGTGATGCGCACTTCTTAACCACACAGCCATGCCTGGTATGTCTTAGAGTATAAACAATATTAAGTTACCTGCTTTTAACTAATTTGTTAGGGACTTACCTTTCCAAGTCGATGCTCTGTTGTTGAACAGCTGTCCATAAAGGTTTGTGCTATCACAGATAGACAAGAATCAACAATATGTGGCTTGTTGATATCATATACAAAATCAGGGTTTTTGATTATGTTGACCCAAAATCGTAGAGGTAAACTGTAAGATAACAGGGTACACATTTAAGAAAAAAACATTTATAAAATTGTTTAGCAGAAAACAATAGTTAGAGTAATTTATTCAATAGATTTATATAAAACTGAAATTAAACAAAAATAATTTCATTTTCTTTTAAATGTTTGTTAGCTGTTTATTTCCATGGCTGATTGAACAGGGATTTCAAGACTAGAAATAGGGAGTAACTTAACCACTACCATGATAGTCAATATATTGATCTCCACCATCAATCAATCAACCCTCTCAAACAATTGTAAAACAATGAACTAACTATCTACACCTGACTTCTATTTTTTTTTTTATTGTTCTATGCACAAACACACACATATATATATATGTATGTATATAAATATATATAGGCATGCCCGTATGTGTATATATATATATATATATATATATATAAATATATATAGGCATGCCCGTATGTATGTATATATATATATATATATATATATATATATATATATATATATAAATATATATAGACATGCCCGTATGTATATATATATATATATATATATGTATATATATACGCATTTCAAAAACAAATAT
>CAXHJY010000079.1:25000-32500 GCA_964016885.1 Eledone cirrhosa
TATGTATAAATTGGTTGGCATTAGGAAGGGTATCCAGCCATAGAAAACCAACCAGAAACACTCCTATATGAGCGAGACAGTCACCCAACCCAACTTGCTTCTAAATGGGACAAGCCCGTTTAACCCATGCTAGCGTGGAAGATAGACATTAATCGGTGATGATGATGATGATGTATAAGGGCCTATATGGACACATATACAATATGTTTATGTATAATAAACATATATATAAAATTAATGTGTGTATTTGAAGCTGTGATCAGATCACAGTTACCTCAGTACATGTGTGAGAGCACTGTAGACATATATTTCTGAATGTTTATATATTTTCAGCAACACTTCCTATGGGATACTTAGAAATAGAAGATGATATCTTATAGATTTTGTAAGCAAACTATTGTTGAAAGCTTGCTTACATATAGTGCAAGCTTTACTGGCAGCTATCAATTAGTAATAGTAGTAACATAGTATTACTTACAATAGAAGCATATAGGAACCTATGTCTATGTATAATAAATGTACACATAGTCACATGAGTATTTTAAGCTGTGATCATATTACATCTACCTCACTACATGTATAAAAGTGTTGTATACATGTACTTCAGAATTTTTATCCCTCTTCAGCAATGCTTTCTACATGATACAGATGTATAGAAAATGATACATTCTTATAGATTTTGTAAATAAACTATTTTTGTTGTAAACTTATATACATAATTTTCAAGGAAGTGCTGTAGCATGGTCTCAGTTCAATGACTGAAAGTAGTAAAAGAGTAATAATTCAAACGAAAATTCATAGAGAGTTGTTGGGGAGTGTGGAAGATTACATACCTTTGTAGAGAGTAGTCGTGTGAGGAAGATTTCTGAGATCATCTTCATGCTATCATCTTTCACCTGGACATCATCATTCAATTTAACTAAGTGCCATATTTTGGTACCTGAATCACTGTCTATTCGCATAATTGGTACAGATGAACTGTCTGAGGATATAGAATTATCCAAGTTACCTATGAAGAAAATTGAACAGAAAAAATGCCAAAAAAAATTCCCTCTAAATTGCAGGATGAAAAATATATTTGTGACATTTTAAAAAGTCTTTTTTTGTTTCTATTGATTGTGTTTTTATATTCAAGATTCATAGTTTTTACCATATATACTTGTAGACAAGTCGCAATTTTTTTTTTATTAACTTATCTGTTGGGCCTTGCTCAAGGATTAAAATATTAAATAATGGAGCCAAAATATTACAAGTAGAAATTGGTTGTAATACATTGTGTATTATATACAAGTATATAAGCAATTGTTTTTGGTCAATATATTGAGTTAAAAATATTGTGAGGTGGGGTCTTATATATAAGTATATACAGTATGTTGGAGTAATTGTTTTTTGTCAATATATGGAGTTAAGAATACAGTGAGGGATGGTCTTATATATGAGTATATACAGTATGTTGGAGTAACTGTTTTTGTACTTTTTATTTTGTTTTGTACAGCTACCACTCATGGTTGTATGAAGAAAGGCCTGGCTGAGCTTGCTGTTATAGTTGTTGTTGATTTTAGGGGTCTCCACAGCTTGTTAATGAATAAGGATTAAAAATTAATAGAAATTCTGTTATTGTCTTACCATTTATTGTCTTAATAGACTGCTGCCTTCTAACAAGAGCAACATTATCACCATCACTAACTTTATAATGAGAAAGAGTATTTAATTTCCTCCAACCATCTTTATAAAGAGTAGTGCTGTCTTCATCTTGGAGAGTAACGTGGGAATTAATGTCTTGGTACCATTCTGAAAGAAAAACAATTCAGTATGTCAAAAATACAAGTCACTATGTCAAAATACATTTACCTTGTAAGTTGGTGGTGGTGCTGGTGCCATGACAAAAGCACCAAGTCCACCCTGTAAAATAATAGTGCTGGTGCCATGACAAAAGCACCCTGTTCACCCTATAAGATAGTAGTGCTGGTGTATACATACATAAATGTGTATGTCCGTGCACATACCTACATAAAATCAAATTCTGTTACTTACCAAGATCCAGATCATGAACAGGGGGTCTTTGGGAATAGGAAGTATTCTTATAGAGAGCTTCAACCATTTTTTCTTTAGCTTGAGTGATTGTATCACAATCTAATACTTTACACTGTATAATTTCTCGAGAATGTTCCACTGAAAGACTCTGAAATAGACACCAAATAAATTTCCATTTATTGCAGTTGTGATTTTAATCTATTTTGGTACCAAACTCCCTAAAACTGACCAACTGATCCTACTTCTATGTTAAAATATCCTTATTTTAAAGTAGTTATATTTAAAAATCTTCTATCATAATTTTAGGTAAGAACATTTGGTAAGTTTGAAATACCAGCTTAATAATGAGAAAGACACATTAATAAATCAATCAAAGTTCTTGATTATTTTCAAAATTATTTTTAGAATATAGGCAGAATCTTTTATTAGAAGTATAGTAACAAAAGAGTTAAGGTCCTTCAGTATATTGATACATAATCAAAGAGGTCTGAGAATTACATCCCCTGAACAGATGGTAGTCTCTGGCCATGGTTGGGATACTTTTCATTATAGATCTGCTTGATCAGAACTAAATTACATATAAACTTCGTTGGAACTAAACTGTCCTTTAGATCAGGACTAAACTGCTAAAACAACAAATAATTGTTGGAAATAAAAACCAACTTACCAAAGTCTTTGGTTCTATTTTCTCTCTTAATAATCTATCTTCAGACAATGAGTATCTTGCATCACCAGTGACAAAATCTACTGGTCCTTTTTCTACTTGTAGCTTTATAGCTTTGTATAATTTGAATAAAGCTGGACCAGCATGTTCCTACAAAGACACAATAATAATAATAATAATAATAATAATAATAATAATGGCTTAACTTATTGGCCACAAGGGCCGACATGTAGGGGACAATACAAAGACAGGGACAGTGGGGGGGGGGGGTTACAATAAGCTCGAGTAAAAGTACACAATGGCAAGACTAATTTAACAATGAAGATATAAAAAATATAAAATAAACTATACATAAATATAACAAAATAATATAGGGGTGGACGACCCAGGGATGACTCAGGTACCCCACCAATCCTGAACCACCCTGTGCTTCTAGAGCACCCCTCTCCTCAAATTAGCTAGCCTATGGGCGCATGGTCAGAGTAGGCCCATTCACACGAGCCATTCTCGCCACATTCACCCACCTTTTAGCAAATGTACGGGAGGGGGGGGGGTTAGCACTTCTCTCTCCACCCTCACCTTCCTTTCCAGGTGAAACTTGAAGAAGTTGATGAGGGATTGGCCGAAGAGAAAAGTGTCTGTCTTCAGTCCTTTCAATCTGGTCCACCATATAATCTCTTTCGCAACTGCCACCAGACAGAGGAAAATGGCCTGCTCTTCCTGACCAAAGGAAGGCGGCGGGTCAATCTTCACTATGGACTCGGCCGATAGCCGGATCCGTTCTACACGTGACAGTAGCTGTTCGACATAACTCCACAAGTCAGTAATGCACGGACATTGGACAAGTGCGTCAGAACGGTTTCGTTGCTCTGTGCGCATCTTGGGCAGGTCCGCTGATAAACGGCGACCACACCTGTTCACCGTTTAGGCAGAATATCTGGAGATGTCGCAGCCTCAGTGCAAGTCTGTGCATCATTAGCCACGGCATGCCCAACCCTCTGCGTAGAGGGTGCTAGCAGCAGATGGACCACCTCACAAACAGAACTTGTCCTCTCCACAAGAATTTGAAGAAGAGCCGTTCCAACTTGACGAGGCGCGGACGGGGACAAGGCACGATGGTCAGGCGGTAGGAGATGACGGACGCGATGTACGCATTCGCCATTTCTGTGTGACCTTTCAGTGATAGCTTCCTTGCAGCCCATTTTTGGGTGAGACTGGCTACCCTGTTCGTTACCTCATCCCAATTCTTTTCCACCTGGAGGTCTGGTCCAAACCAAACCCCGAGCAACTTTACCAGTCCATCCGTCCAGCGCCCCATGATGCTGTTGGATGGCATGGCCTTGCCTCTCCAGGTTCCGAACTGCAAGCCCACTGACTTTTCCGGGTTAAGTTTGGCTCCTGTCAACCTTTCATATTCCTTCAATAAGGTGCCGACCACTTCGATTTCTGAGGTGTCTGACACCATCATGATGATGTCATCCACATAAGCCAACACAGCCTTTTCACATCCCGGTTCAAGCGAGATGCCCTACAACAGCTCCAGCTTCCGCTGTAAAGGCTCGAGAGTCAATAGGTACAGAAGGGAAGAGAGAGGCACCCTTGACGGACCGATCGGGAGAGCTGAAATGGTTCCGAGAGGTGGCCATTAACCTTGACCACCGAGCATGTGCCGCTGTGCATTGCAACGATCCAGCTTCTGAAGACAGGGCTGAAGCCAGCTGCTTTGAGGACAAACTCCAGATACCGATGAACTTGTTCATGGATCTTGGGAATTTTACCCACCCTAGACATATAAATGAAAGCACTCAATACCAGGTTAATAGAATATAATTAATTATCTCATAGACTTGACTGTTAATGGTGACAGATTGTTTAAGATATTATGGTAATATTTGTACAAGACACTCAGTTAATTCTGGAAATAAAAAGAGAGTCCTGCTTCTTCACAGAAGAAAGCAGAAGATTTGAAAATAGATTGCCATATTCTGGATATTATAAGAAGAAAGCAGAATAAGATGCAGTGGAACTTTGGTTCATAATTGTCTCTCATCATGAACGGTGTCTTGGTTAACAAACACAAGTTGGCAACAAGCTGGGAGTATCGGCTGGATAGCATCAGTTGTTATGTAGTTAGTTACTATGGTGATATTATCTGTCTTTTACACATAGTCCTCGCTTTCTCTCTGTCTTTTACACATAGTCTATCTCTCGCTTTCTCTCTCTCAAGATTTCGTATGGGAAAAATAGTTTCGATTTTCAAACATTTTGGTTGATGAATTAAGTTTGTGAATCGAAGTTCCACTGTACCAGTAAAAATGGAAAGAAGGGAAATAACCTAGATTCTCATCTATGGAGTTATCTTCTGTCACTTAAGAAATGTTACAAGACACAAATGTAAAAGGATGAACAAATATGTGTGCGTAGAGAGGGATAAGGGTGAAGATCCATGATTTCCACATGAGAATACCACTCTTTACATTAACTTTATCCTCTCAGTGCTTCGTAAAAGTTCAAGAGATTGGTTTCTTATATGTTTCTTTATTTGTCTTTCAAGTAATAATATTCCTTAAAAGTGAGATACTATAACCAGAGAAAAATGTACAAAAAAGGACAAAAGTGAAATAGAATTATTAACTTACTTTTAAATATTTGTATAAACATATTGATAACCAGTTTGTGAGGAGTTTTTCAACTACAGATTCTGTTCTGTGAACAAAAACAATTATAATTATGTAATGAATAATTTCAAACTGAATTGGATTTGTGTTTTCTGTCATTAGATAAAACTAGCAGAACACCACTCTTAAGGTGGTTTTTCTGCTAGCGTGTGTAATGTGCATATTGATATTATACAAGTATATATACATGTAGATATGATACATGTGTAGTGTGTATATTGATATTATACAAGTATATATACATGTAGATATGATACATGTGTAATGTGCATATTGATATTATACAAGTATATATACATGTAGATATGATACATGTGTAGTGTGTATATTGATATTATACGCAGGTATATATACATGTAGATATGATACATGTGTAGTGTGTATATTGATATTATACAAGTATATATACATGTAGATATGATACATGTGTAGTGTGTATATTGATATTATACAAGTATATATACATGTAGATATGATACATGTGTAGTGTGTATATTGATATTATACAAGTATATATACATGTAGATATGATACATGTGTAGTGTGTATATTGATATTATACAAGTATATATACATGTAGATATGATACATCAACTAAAATCGTATTGGCAATCATCATCATCATCATTTTACGTCCACTTTTCCCTGCTTGCAAGGGTGGGACGGGAACTGATTCTGGCTTGATTTCTACAGCTGGATGCCCTTCCTAACACCAACCTCATTTACAGTGAGTGCTGGGTGCTTTTTTGCCGTGGCACCTCCACGACCACTATGCAGTGGAATGATAGGGACTCCAGTCCCTATCATCTCATTTCTACAGCTGAGTAAACTGGAGCAATGTGAAATAAAGTGTCTTGCTCAAGGAAACAACACATCACCCGGTCTGAGGATTGAACTCACAACCTTTCGATTGCAAGGCCAATGCTCTAACCACTAAGCCATGTGCCTCCATGTATACACAGAAATTGAATGAAGACTGCGTTACACTCTCTTATGTAATCTGTTAATCAGTAACGTAATCTATGATACATTAAAAAAAGACGATATTATATATAAACTGCATTAGGAGAAAATTAGTGACGGAAATATATGAATGTTTATTTAAGCGATCGCTAACCGGAAGTGTTGACATTTGAAAATTTTAAAGAAGTGAATCTTAAAATAAGCAACAATATTATTTATATTTAATCAAGAGTAACTAAATTTAGTAGATAAATTATGTAATATTCATTCATTATTTATTCAAAGTAATCCAACTTATTTTACAAACGGGATAAAATATATTCTGGACGCAGTCCCGCACTCCTTACTTTATTATAGTTTAGATACACAAAATAAGAACAAAACATTATAAACATCAATGAAAGAGTGAGATCTGCTAGAAATAGTAGCAACATTTGACTGAGATTACACACACACTGTCTTAAAAAGGATGGATAAAGTTGAAGAGATAACAGTGGACATAGAATATTGTATGACTAGGTAGATATTATTGTTATCATTGGTTATTCTGGGCTTGATAATTCTGTTATTTATACTACTTCAATTACCTTATCTATCCATTTCTCAGCTAGAAGAATGCCTACTCCACCCACACATCTAAATCTAAGCTGTTTTCCTGTGGAGAATCTGGTTTCCCGCCATCTTACTTCTTTGACTCAGTATACCTCTACTTATCTCTCTAGTAACTCCTCAATTTCTTCAGATCTACCTTTCATTGTCCGATTGGACGAGGTCCACCCCATTCATTAAGTGAATGAGCTCTTGGATCTTGTTGATCAATCAGAGCGACTGATTATATATATATATATATATATATATATATATACATACATATATATATGTTTAGCCCAGGTTCAATCGGGGGTAACCATAGTAAGTAAGGTACTCAATACATAGCAGAGTATAAATATATAAATATTTAATATAGGAATGGCTTCTACAGGACTAGAACTGTTTCATTTGGAGGAAATCATCAGGAAAGCTCTGGCAAGTGTATGAAATCTGTGAACATTTAAAAAAGCAGAACAACTTACCTTCTTAACATTAATTTTGGATGTCGACTTGCCACAGATTTTTCAACTAATTCATCTAACAAAGCTTTCAGGATACTGAAACACAATA
>CAXHJY010000079.1:37500-90000 GCA_964016885.1 Eledone cirrhosa
ATAGGCTGTGTTATTGGTAGAATGGTGTAGTGCTAGGGTAAGTTTCTAGTGTCGACTCTTGGCCATCTATTTTATATGGACTGAAGCAACTTGGACATTTCTGTCTTTAGTATATTAAATATATATATATATATATATATCATCATCATCGTTTAACGTCCATCTTCCACGCTAGCATGGGTTAGACGGAAATTGTCCCACTTGAGGCAAGATTGGTCTGGTGACCGTGTCTCGCTCGTACAGGACTGTCTGGCAGGTTTTCTACAGCTGGATGCTCTTCCTAACACCAACCTCATTTACAGTGAGTGTTGGGTGCTTTTTTCCATGGCACCCCCACGTCCACTTTACAGTGTGGGCTGGGTGCTTTTTTGCAGTGGGAATTTTTTACCGTGTTACCTTCATGGCCACATTACAGCGTGGACTGTGTTTTTTGTTTGTTGTGACACCTACACGACCTCATTTATTTTGGACTGGATATTGTGGTACCAACATAACTTTACAGAGAAGGGGTGGTGTTGGTGGGAGTGGGAGGGTGGAGTAGGGGTAGTGGGACGGGGTGTATATTTGGTTAAGAGGTTCCTACTGACTGTCGGTTTCGCTTTGAATATAGGCAAGGCTGGTCTTCTGTATTACTGCATGGCGCCAAAGACTCGGTCCAGTGACACATATATATATAATTCAATATAGAAATGGCTTCTACAGGACTAGAACTGTTTCATTTGAAAGAAATCATCAGTAAAGCTGGAAATATAAAGATAACCTAGTTACAAAACACTATATCTAAAATGGAAGAAGATTCAGAGAAGATGAGGACTCATGAGCTTGAAGCAATGACTACCTTTCCAGGAATCTTTGTGGAAAAGTAATTAGTGAGAAAAAAACTACTTACACCAGCCATTCTTTCAGTGTGGGGATGTAATATGGGATGGTCTGAAACACCTGGGAAGAGCACTTTAAAAGTATATTGGGAGTAATCCCATACAGGGAAGCCACTAGGAAGCAGGTCACTGGTTAAGTCTGTTACATCTGTCTGTAGTTCAGCAAATGCTTTCAAAGAAAAAAAAAAGATTAATAACAATAACAAAATATATTTTAGTGAGGTTCCTAGCAATTTGTGGGGTTCCAAGTAATTTGTGAGGTTAATTAATTGTTTTTATACTCATGTTAAGGTATTGTTCTCAAAACAGATAATATCAAAATCTCATAGATTCGATATAATGAGATAATTATGTTAGATAAAGCCTTTATTGTGAAAATATAATAGTAAATATAGAATATTGGAATGCGAAAGGTTTAACCCTTTACCATTTCCAATACTTTATATATCCTATGAGATTTTGGTATTATTTATTTTGAGAACAATACCTTAACATTGGTACAAGCAGCCAGTTATGGCTGGTTTGAACAGAAACAAGTGAGAGTATTCTGCCTGGATACCGCCTGTTTAAATGGTAAAGGGTTAAGGAAGAAAGGTGTTATACCTTGTTTGCATTCATTCCTCACATTGCTTTCTAGATTATCCAATTGGATCTGCATCTTTTTGTATCTGCGCTCAGCTTGCGTGCTCTTACGCCAATAGGTGATCATAGTAAGGGAGATGAGAATGACTACAATAAAACCAGCAGCAGCTATTCCAATGATGATGTTCTTTGGAAGGGACATCTCTGTGTCATATTCTAAATACCCAACATTGAACTGTTTGTAGCCAATTATCACCTGCAATGAGAGTTAGAGAGTGAGAGGGTGATGGAGAAGGAGAGTTAGAGAGAGTGAGAGAGTGAGAGGGTGATGGAGAAGGTGAGTTAGAGAGTTAGAGAGGGAGAATGTGAGAGGGTGATGGAGAAGGTGAGTTAGAGAGTTAGAAAGGGAGAGAGTGAGAGGGTGATGGAGAAGGTGAGTTAGAGAGTTAGAAAGGGAGAGAGTGAGAGGGTGATAGAGAAGGAGAGTTAGATGGAGTGAGAGGGTGACGGAGGAGATTTAGAGAGGGAGAGAGTGAGAGGGTGATGGAGAAGGAGAGTTAGAGAGAGAGAGAGTGAGAGGGTGACGGAGAAGGAGAGTTAGAGAGGGAGAGTGTGAGAAGGTGAGTTAGAGAGTTAGAAAGTACAATATATATATATAAATGTATGTATCATCATCATCATCATCACTGTTTAATGTCCATTTTTCCATGCTAGCACGGGTTAGACAGGTTGTCTGATTTGGGGCCAATTGGGTCAGGTGACCGTGTCTTGCTCACACAACTGTTTCTGGTTTGGTTTCTACGGCTGGATGCCCTTCCTAATGCCAACCACATTTACAATTTACAGTATGAGTATATATATACTCTTTTACTCTTTTACCTGTTCCAATATATATTAAAAAGAATTGGGGCCCAACAGCTGAGCTCTTGCTGCTCCAACAGCTAATTCCAATCTGACATTAGTTTTCAAAATGGCAAGTATCGAGTATTCTGTTGAATAATGGTCATACTAGTTTAACACTGGTTTAATCCGCATATATATATATATATACATACACAATGTTTTATATATATTTGTGTCCGTGTGTATATATATATATAATCTTTTCCTGAGTCCTGTATTTTCGTTGCTCTAGTGATGCGGCTGGACTGCTGATCGCTATATTTGATTTGCTAAGCTGTCTAAACGTATTGTTATTACTCTGGGGTACTTTTCCCCATCCGAGTGCTAAAGCTACAGACCTAATTTGCATTCGTTAGCTTGGCCGCGAACTAGAGCTTCGTTAATGCTGCACTAAAATGTATATATATATATATATATATATATATATAGTAATAATAATAAATTTGAAGACTAAAATCCAAAGAGGGCTCGAATAGAAGATCCCGTTAAGGGTGAAAGCAGTGATTCTTTGCTTAAACTTTAATCTGTTATTTTAATAAATATATATATAATGTTTTTATTCATGATTAACTCAAGGTGAATATGATGATGATGGTGGTGGTGGTCATGGCGACTAAAAGACATCAAAACAGCAACAACCATAAAAACCAAAGTACACTACTCACAACAACAGCTGGTAATGAGATATCCTTCCCTTCTTCCCCAGGTGGTTGAGCTTTAGGAGGCCGACACACAAGTTCATGATTTGACAGCGTTGTGATGTTGCATCTCTCATTGCCAATACGAACTATAACATCGGATTCACTCGCAGCAAGATTTAAATTTTCTCCCTGTAATACATAATAAATACATATATATATATATATTATATATATATAATATATATATATATATATTATATATATAATATATATATATTATATATATATAATATATATATATATATATATTATATATATAATATATATATATTATATATATTATATATATAATATATATATATTATATATATTATATATATAATATATATATATTATATATATAATATATATATATATATATTATATATATAATATATATATATTATATATATAATATATATATATTATATATATATAATATATATATATATATTATATATATAATATATATATATATATATTATATATATATAATATATATATATTATATATATATATTATATATATATAATATATATATATATATATTATATATATAATATATATATATTATATATATATAATATATATATATTATATATATATAATATATATATATATATTATATATATAATATATATATATATATATTATATATATAATATATATATATATATAATAAATAAATAAATATATATATATATTATAAATGAATATATATATATATTATAAATGAATATATATATATATTATAAATGAATATATATATATATAATAAATAAATATATAATAGATATAATAAATATATATATAATGTATATATATATATATATATTATATTATATATATATATAACTAGAAACAATTATATATATATGTAATGTATATATAATAAATATACATTATATATGGTGGATTGGCAGTATCGGTAGAGGGTCGGACACTATGCTTTGACGCATAGAGTTACGGCCCTTGCCATTCTGAGTTCAAATCGCGTTGAGGTTAACTTTGCCTTTCATCCTTACGGGGTCGATAAAATAAAGTACCAGTAATGTACTGGGTGATTGCTGGCTTTGTGCCAATAGTAGAAACAATTATATATATATCATATCATCATCAACATTGGTTTTATGTCCGCTTTTCCACATTTGCATGGGTTGGACATAATAATAATAATAATAATAATAATAATAAAAAATAATAATAATAATGATAATTTTTTCTACTTTAGGCACAAGGCCAGCAATTTGAAGGGAGAGAGGAAAGTCGATTACATCGACCCTAGTGCATTACTGGTACTTTACTTTATTGATAATAATAATAACAATAATAATAATAATCGAAGAGGCTAAATGAATACTACTTACATCTATTATTAAAATTTCTGCTTTAAGTCGTTTAATTTCATTTTCACCGCTGAACTTTTTGATCTCCGGATCTCGATAGTAGTGCAAAACTGATTTGGTGGAAGAGTGCGTTTGATTCAAGTGCTGTACAGTCTGAACATCATCCATTAGAAAAGCAAGTTGCTCTCGATGAGGCTCCACTGCACGGCGTGTAATGTGATGGTTCAGACTTATAGGACAAGGAGGTGTTGGGCATATCATTGTTGCATTGTTTAAAACAACACAGCTCTGTGGAAAGATGGAAACAGACAGAACATAAATCATCATCGTTTAATGTCCACTTTCCACACTAGCATAGGTTATAAACATGAATATAAAGATAGATATAAACATGAATATAAAGATAGATATAAAGATAAATATAAAGATAAATATAAAGATAGATATAAACATGAATATAAAGATAGATATAAACATGAATATAAAGATAAATATAAAGATAGATATAAATATGAATATAAAGATAAATATAAAGATAAATATAAAGATAAATATAAAAATAAATATAAAGATAAATATAAAGATAAATATAAAAATAAATATAAAAATAAATATAAAGATAAATATAAAGATAAATATAAAGATAAATGTAAAGATAAATATAAAGATAAATATAAACATAAATATAAACATAAATATAAAGATAAATATAAAGAAATATAAACATAAATATAAACATAAATATAAAGATAAATATAAAGAAATATAAACATAAATATAAACATAAATATAAAGATAAATATAAACAAATATAAAGATAAATATAAAGATAAATATAAACATAAATCTAAATCTAAAAGTAAAAATAAGAGTTAAATATAGCAAGTTTCAGGGTCAATAGAATATTGTGAGTTACATTAATCAATACTCAATAATGTTAAGTTGTGAGATAATTTAATTTGTAATCAATAATATCTTGTTGTGAGGTCATCTAATCAATATCCTGTTGTGAGATCAGCTAATCAATATTTCACATCCAGTTTCTACACTGGTGTGGGTTGAATAGGTTGCCACTGTCTCAGACTAGACTGGTCGGGGAACCATACCTTGCTCGTATGTGCTATACTTTTGGCTGGGTTTTTATGGCTGGGAGCCCTTCCTAATGTCAACCACTTTACAAAGTGTACCTGTTGCTTTTATTGTAGCATCAGTTCTACCACTTTAAAGTGTGTACTGGGAGCATTTTGTCATGGCACCAGCATGACCACTCGACAGAGTCTACTGCATGCATTTTATTGTGGCACCAGCACTACCACTTTACAGCATCTACAGGGTGTGTTTTATCATGGCACCAGCACTACCAGTTTACAGCATCTACAGGGTGTGTTTTATCATGGCACCAGGTGTACTGGGTACATTTTATCATAGCACTAATATTCAATACATAATATCCATTTGTGAAGTTGTGAGATACTCTCAGACTACATGATGAAGGATGTAAAGATAAAGAATTAAGTTAAAAAAATCTCTGGATATTACCTCATATTTGGTTTTATTTGGTTGTAAGCTGCCACTGGATATATACATCTTTGGATATTTCACAGCGTTGAAATTTCGACCAGAAATTGTTAAATTCATACCACCACTGATAAAGTAAAAAAAGAACAACATATAACATAATCATCATCAAGAAGAAATAGAAATATATTAGTTTAATGCTTGATATAGTAGGAAAACAGTCATAATGTTTTGACACTAGTCCTTCATCAGTAGATAAAATGAGAAATAAAAGATGAAATAGAAAGATAGAGAGAATAGGAAGAAATGAAAAAAAAAATGTTTAAGAAAAAACGTGTTTCTTCAGTCAGCCATTTTGTAGAAAATATATTATATATATATATATATATATATATATATATATATATATATATGTGTATAGTATGGTATGTATATCTTACCTTGAAATACTTTTTAATGGGTGTATCTGACTAATAACAGGATCAGTAAGATATTTGAAGAACCTTTTATGGTTGCATCGGTGATCATCAAACATCATGGTAAAATCTAGCAAATCTGTGATGTTTTTCGTGTTTTTAGATGTCTTGCAGATACATTTAGCTTTTTCACAGCTTGTAATATTAGTAGTCTTGTCACCACAACTACCTGTGTTAACGCTACGACTGAATGATTCAACAAGAGAAAAAGAAGAAAAAAGAAAATAGAAAAAGATTAAAAGATGTTTAAAAAATGACTGATAATTAAGTTATGTTAATTATTAAGTTATCTTTAATTGTAAAGATTGATTAAGTTAAGTGACTGATAAGGAAGTTATTTTTTCTTGTTGCAGAGTTAATTATCAAGATTCATTTATTAAAAGTCTTGTCCTTTTTTTTTTATATACTTTACTCAGATTTGGTCTAAATACATTCTAAGTTCAAATCTCAACAGGTATTTTGAGTTGAAATTCTTCTCAAGTTTACTGTGGCTCAATATAATCACCCGATACCTTGATCACAGTGAAAAATGACTTAAGACAGGTAAAAAAAAACATAAGAATATATAGATATTTTTTTAATTAATTCTTAATATCCTGCACCTTATGAAACTGTTCCTGTAAGACATTCTTGAAAAGTACAAAACAGTACTATGACTTCATCACATTAAATATTGTTATCTTTTATCAAATACTGCAAATATTCATAATGCTCTGTCCAGTACTAAAGATACTATAAATCTATTAAATAACAATTCCATTTTTCGATATTTCTTGCTGAGATCGTTACAAGATGTTAATAGGGTTGTTTACCTTTGAATATGGCAATCAAATGATCCAATCTTTGCAACTATATTCATTCCAGTGTTGAGATCTCGGCCTATAATTGTAATCAGAGAACCACCTGACATTGGTCCAATGTTTGGAATAATTTTCTGCACTTGTGGATCCTTAGGAGTAAAAAACAAACAAACAAATAATATATGTTACACATATACATATTACACACACACACATAATATGTATATATATATATATATATACATATATATATAT
Source organism: Eledone cirrhosa (assembly GCA_964016885.1). Classification (NCBI taxonomy): domain Eukaryota; kingdom Metazoa; phylum Mollusca; class Cephalopoda; order Octopoda; family Eledonidae; genus Eledone; species Eledone cirrhosa. The sequence continues at coordinate 44,939 of CAXHJY010000079.1, forward strand.
ACACACACATAATAGGTGGAATCCTGGTGTATATCGGGAAGTGGCCACAGTTAAAAATGCATTAGTAGAGTACAGGCATCTTTATTTTATTATAGAAATAACTTTTACAGGACTAGAACTGTTTCATATATATATATATATATATATATATATATATATATATATATATATATATATATATATATATGAGAAGAAATAGAAGTAACTGTTTTATGTTGGCTTATCAAATAGGTGATTGCATAATTGCAAAACAAGAACAACAACAACAACATATAACAACAGCAGCAACAACAGTAACAACAACAGCAATAGCAATAACAACAGTAACAACAACAGCCACAACTGCAGCAGTAGCAATAACAACAAAAATTAATTATTTATATTTGAAGACTAAGAAGGCCAGGAGGAGCTTTTAAGAAAATAAAAAGGCTCTTTGAGGGCAATTGAAAATATAACCCACCTTATATAGAAAAAGTTTGGTATATGTAGTCCAAGAGTCATTGATTTTCACCTTGACGTGACCTTCACTTTCCCTAGAGCTGGAACTATGACCTGCTTTACAGACAATTCTACAATAAAATGGGAGAGTATATTTTATTATTACCATTCTATGTTTACTTTGCATGCTGGGAAATGAAAGACATTTGTAACATGAATGTTACAAATAACTGTTATATACCCTCTGTTAATGTTACAAATAACTGTTATACACCCTCTGTCAATGTTACAAATAACTGTTATACACCCTCTGTTAATGTTACAAATAACTGTTATACACCCTCTGTCAATGTTACAAATAACTGTTATACACACTCTGTTAATGTTACAAATAACTGTTATATACCCTCTGTTAATGTTACAAATAACTGTTATACATACATTCTATATAAGTTTTTACAATAATTCTACACCTTTATTTCCTTGTTTATCCAACACCGCTCTCTCACTCTGATCAATCCCAGACCTGATTCACTGGTCAAGTAGTGAGGTGGACCTCATTAAATCAGACCAGGGTAACAATGTTTCCATTGGTCTTTCCATTGCTGATAATATCTACCAGCTACAACTCCTGGCAGAAGGAACATGAAATAAAATGTCTTGCTCAAGGACACAACACACCTCCCAGTCTGACAATTGAACTCACAACCTCACGATTGTGAATCCAACTCTTTAACCACTAAGCCATACACCTTCACATTATCCAACATACTATTACTTTATTTTGTAGGCCCCAGAAATCTGAAATACCAAGTTGAGCTTGGTGGTATGAGACCTGTCATTAGAAAGAGATATTAGAAAACCAACAAAAACCATCCAAACAAACAATTTACCTTTTTGATACTTTGTATTGAGTCTTTATAGGTTCACATACATTGCCATCTAAAGTAACATTCTTAACATCATCAAAACGTATCCCAAGATTCTGGCCCTCAATCGTAACATTAGTACCACCTCTCACAGGACTGGACATAGGATAGACCTGGGAGAGACAAATATTTTATAATGAAGCATAGTCAGAAAATAGTATACTTTATCTGAATAAATATAAAATAAACTCGTGAAGAGCGAAATAACCATAAAAAAACGCTTGAAAACGACTTAGAAAATATTTAAATCAAAATCAAAATTTAACCCCAAAGAGAGAGGAAATTGGAAAGTTCCTTAAACCCCGAAGAAGGGACTTTTAGGTCCCAAAATATTGGCACAAAATATAGGCACAAGGCCTGCAATTTTGGGGGAGGGGAAAGTCGATTAAATTGACCACAGTGCATTATGAGTGCTTTATTTTATCAACCCAGAAAGGATGAAAGGCAAAGCTAACCTTGGCAGGAGTTGAACTCAGAACGTAAAGGGCCATGACTCTATGCCACAAAGCATAGTGTCCGATGCTCTACAGATACTGCCAATTCACTGCCCTGAGTATAATAATAATAATAATACACATGTACAGTATATATACTTAAGCCCCCACCTATCCCCAAACTGTAATGGAAGCTCTGCAATATAGAAACAGTCTCATTTGGTAAATAAGACATTTAAAATGGTAAATGGTAATTCTTACACAGGTTATTTGAGGTGCAGGGCAATAGTCCATTATTTTGCCTTTACATTCTCTATGGTTCTCACAGCCTGTACTACACCAAACACACTTCATGCTAGGATATCTCCAATGAGTGCTCAGACACTGTCCACAGTCGGCACCAACTCGGTCACATCTGTAGAACTCAACTGCAATTATACAAAGATAGAAAAAGTAGGAAAAGTTACAAAAAGAACAAAACAAACAAACAAAACAAAATAAAACCTAAAAAATTGGTAATTATTGTCTATATTTGGAGACTAGAGTGAAATAGTTACAAGTTGTTTAAAGGAGAGAGAGGGGAGAGAGAAGAGAGATGCACAGAGAGAGAGAGAGAGAGATGTAGGCAGGGAGAGAGAGAGAGAGATGTAGGCAGGGAGAGAGAGAGAGAGAGATGCAGGCAGATAGAGCAAGAGAGAGAGAGATAGAAATCTAGATAGAGAGAGAGTGTGATGTAGGCAGAGAATGCCAGGACATTTCAGAAATGGTAGAAAAGGAAGAGAGAAGAGATATTGTATTAAAATAATGTTAAATACAATAAAAAGATAAAAAAAAGAATAACAAATAAAAATATTACTCTTTAAGGGTTCTGGCCCATTTTCACTTTCAATCGTTCTCTCTTCCCATATCACAGACACGGAAACATTGAAGATTGGTTTGGAATCTATTCTGTTTAGTTTCTTCTGAAAAATTAAACATCAAAATAATTTCATTTTTTTTTCAGAAAAAAAAAAAAAATTCATAATTACTCCAAGTCTCAATTAGAGTTCATATGTGAAGTTCATCAAGTGGCTGAGTATTTCACAGACATATTTCTATCTAACAAAACATTGGAGCGTCAAGTGAGTTGAAAAAATCTCAAAGACGGGAGATAACTGTGAATACAGTTTCAGAAACTCTAGAAACTCTGGTAAAATAGCAATATAAATGGAAAAAATGTAGTGGCTACCAGCTGCTCCAGGGAATCGAACTCTGTACCTCTCAAGGGATACAGTGAACAATTCTTGCATTAAAGATTTTCTACATTTTGTGAGTATATATCATCATCATCATCATTTTATGTCCACCTTTCCCTGCTTACAAGGGTGGGATGGGAACTGATTCTGGCTTGATTTCTACAGCTGGATGCCCTTCCTAACACCAGCCTCATTTACAGTGAGTGCTGGGTGCTTTTGTTCTGTGGCGCCTACACGTCCACTTTACAGTCTGGGCTGGGTGCTTTTTTGCCGTGGCACCTCCACGACCACTTTGCAGTGGAATGATATGGACCCCAGTCCTATCATCTCATTTCTACAGCTGAGTAAACTAGAGCAATGTGAAATAAAGTGTCTTGCTCAAAGAAACAACACATCACCCGGTCTGAGAATTGAACTCACAACCTTTCGATTGCAAACCCAATTCTCAAACCACTAAGCCATGTATATATATATATAGAAGCCTTTCTATATTATATATATATATATATATATATTATATTAGGTATGAGTCGAAGTTGTAGCTGCCATATAGTAGGTACTAATCGAGTTGTTTGAGGCAATGACAAAGCACTCAATGGATCGAGAAGCTAAACATTATTGTCCAGAGTAAAAAACAACAGTTAAAAAGTGACACCAAGAAAAACAACCGAATGCAGTGGCTATACTTGTACCACAACAACAATATATACTAAAAGGTGGAATATTAACACTTTACTTCGATATTGAGTATTCTTTTATCTCAACATCCACACACATACACACATCTCTCTCTCTCTATATATATATGATGATCCTGTGATAAACAGGTTAAACTCCAGAGTAACAAAACTCATTATTCAGCCTTAATAAAATGAATATATATATATATATATATATATGTATATATGTATGTGAAATGTGGCTAACTGAGGTTATATTACATATTATATATTACACCCACAATTAAATCCGAAGGTTAATTAATACATAATAAGTTAATTGATAATAATTAAAGATATTCCTTACTCTTGGCACAGTACATGAGATTTGTCGATAGTTTACAGAATTTGCTGTGGTCTTAAATTCAGATTCACCATATTTGAATAGGCAGTAATATTCACTGGGCTGTGAAAAAGATGAAGAAATAATAATAATAGATTCTTTATTAGTCCGATAGGACTCACATTAAGAAAACAATAACGACAGTACTAAACATTTCGGGTTTTTGTGCAAAAAAAAACTTTATAACAAAGACTAAAAAATAGCATTTAAAAAACTAAACGTAACAAATTCCCTAAAAGTAGGGATCCCTCCGACGGTCACTGGGGAGAAAACGCCATGGTAACCTTGACCACTAGGACAAATGCCCTCTCTCAGTTGTTCTCCAAGTTAAAGGTGCACATCCGGACCATGCTAATCACTGTCATCCACCTGTCAACAGTTGGAAGGCAGCACATCCCTCTCCATTCTGATTTTTCTCTTTAGGTGAAACCTGAAAAGGTTAACCAGAGGGCTTTGCCAAAGAGGAAAAACCTTGTCTTCAACTGTTTTAAACACATCCACCATACAACCTCTTTCACCAAAAACTTTATATCTTTCCCCACTTGTCGTGACACCTACATAACCACTTTACAGTGTGGGCTGGGTGCTTTTTGTCGTGACACCTACACGACCACTTTACAATGTGGGCTGGGTGCTTTTTGTCGTGACACCTACACGACCACTTTACAGTGTGGGCTGGGTGCTTTTGTTGTGATACCAACACAACCACTTTACAGTGTAGGCTGGGTGCCTTTTGTCGTGACACCTACATGACCACTTTAACAACGTAATACAATAGAAATTGCAATAATATAATTAAAATATATACTAACTCTCTGAGGTAGGTTTCGACCATGAATTGTAAAATTAGCTGATAAACCTTCATGAAACAAAAGATTCTTGGGTTGATCTACACGAGGGCAGTTTTGGGCAGATTTTGGAAATTCACTGCTCTAAGAAGAGAAGAAATAAATATATGATTAAAGTAGCATAGTTAACATGAAGTATTGTGAGATATGTAATTAGTGAAATATGATGATGAAATATATTGGGATAAAAACATTTTTTTTACCCCAACATCATCTTTATATGTTTCTAAGCACATTGTACCAGCTTACGGAACTTATAACTTATTATAAATATGATTGTTTATTGTTATAGACTATTAACCTCCTCTTTAGAGATGAAAAATGTTTAAATATTTATATTGAGGGAGGTTGGTGCAAAAGCTAAACTCATTATCTTCAATTTGATAGTTGTGCCAACTCTAACTTATGGTAATCAATCTTGGGTAATGATCAAAATATGATGATGAACACAAGCAGCCGAAATCTGGTTCATCTGAAAGGTTTTTAGAGTTTAGAGTAAGCTTATTTAATAAAATGCATAGCAGGCTACTTCTCTGAATTAAAAGATCACAGCTCCAATACCCTGGACATGTGGTTAGAATGTCTCAGCAAAGAATCTCTGGACAGATTTTATACTCCTGTCTTTCTAGAAAAGCCAGGGTTTATGTCTTATTTTGATATTCTTCAGTTTTGACTTCGTTTCTATGCTTGATGCCATTCTAACACAAACACTTTACAGACTGTATTGAGTGCATTTTATCATGGCACCAGCACTACAACTACTTTACAGACTGTATTGAGTACATTTTATCATGGCACCAGCACTGAGAGGTTGTTGGGTTATTTATATCACCAGAAATATCTCCCCACTCTCTTCATTCACTGGTTGAATGTCAATTCATTATTTAGATATCACCACAGTTCAAATGGTTATAATAAAGAAATTATTATTTTCTCATTACCAATCTTTATAAATAACAGAAATTTTAATATTTATCAAAATTGGAAACAAATTCAGATTAAAAAAGGTAAAAAATAAAATAAAAAAAGATTAAATATATGAAAATTTCAACTTACATTTTTTGCATAAATTGTCTTGTTATTGGAACACCTCCTACTGTTTCCATGGGAACATTTATTATCATAAATACACCACTTGCAATTAAACTCACTATTGGCACACTTAGTACACCTGTGTGTGTGTGGGTGTGTGTGTGGGTTTGGGAATGAATGAAGAGAGAAATAGAATAGAAAAAAACATTAGTAGAGATAGAAAACAGCAAAGATAAGATTTACAGAGTTTTAATTGATGGAATATAATGGGGGAGGTTTGGGGGTGAGGTTTTTGACCACAACTCCAGACCAAAATAATTGGGTAGGTTTGGGGGTGGGGGAGGGGACCACACCTCCAGACCAAAATGATAATGATTTCTACTTTAGGCACAAGGTCAGCAATTTGAAGGGGAAGGGAAAGTCGATTAAATCAACCTCAGTGTATTACTGGTACTTTATTTTATCGACCTCATAAGGATGAAAGGCAAAGCTAACCTTGGTGAAATTAGAACTCAGAAGGTAAAGGGCCGTAACTCTGTGCCGTGAAGCTTCGTGTCCAGCTCTACCGATTCTGCCAATCCACCAGCCCTTATTATTATTATTAATAATAATAATGGTGAAGTAATTATAATAAATGACTGGCAATGTTGAAATGATTGATAAATTATTGTCTTCACTCAGCTTCTAACACTAGAGATGTATTACAGTGTTACCTCAGTTAACTACCTGTGAACTGAGGTAACACCCCTTATCTCAGCTTCTAACACTGGAGATGTATTACAGTGTCAGCTGTTTACTACCTGTGAACTGAGGTAACACCCCTTATCTCAGCTTCTAACACTGGAGATGTATTACAGTGTCAGCTGTTTACTACCTGTGAAATGAGGTAACACCCCTTATCTCAGCTTCTAACACTGGAGATGTATTACAGTGTCAGCTGTTTACTACCTGTGAACTGAGGTAACACCCCTTATCTCAGCTTCTAACACTGGAGATGTATTACAGTGTCAGCTGTTTACTACCTGTGAACTGAGGTAACACCCCTTATCTCAGCTTCTAACACTGGAGATGTATTACAGTGTCAGCTGTTTACTACCTGTGAACTGAGGTAACACCCCTTATCTCAGCTTCTAACACTGGAGATGTATTACAGTGTCAGCTGTTTACTACCTGTGAACTGAGGTAACACCCCTTATCTCAGCTTCTAACACTGGAGATGTATTACAGTGTCAGCTGTTTACTACCTGTGAACTGAGGTAACACCCCTTATCTCAGCTTCTAACACTGGAGATATATTACAGTGTTAACTGTTCACTACCAGTGAACTGAGGTAACACCCCTTATCTCAGCTTCTAACACTGGAGATATATTACAGTGTTAACTGTTTACTACCAGTGAACTGAGGTAACACCCCTTATCTCAGCTTCTAACACTGGAGATATATTACAGTGTTACCTGTTTACTACCTGTGAACTGAGGTAACACCCCTTATCTCAGCTTCTAACACTAGAGATATATTACAGTGTTATCTGTTTACTACCAGTGAACTGAGGTAACACCCCTTATCTCAGCTTCTAACACTGGAGATGTATTACAGTGTTATCTGTTTACTACCTGTGAACTGAGGTAACACCCCTTATCTCAGCTTCTAACACTGGAGATATATTACAGTGTTACCTGTTTACTACCAGTTAACTGAGGTAACACCCCTTATCTCAGCTTCTAACACTGGAGATGTATTACAGTGTTATCTGTTTACTAACTGTGAACTGAGGTAACACCCCTTATCTCAGCTTCTAACACTGGAGATATATTACAGTGTTACCTGTTTACTAACTGTGAACTGAGGTAACACCCCTTATCTCAGCTTCTAACACTGGAGATATATTACAGTGTTACCTGTTTACTACCAGTTAACTGAGGTAACACCCCTTATCTCAGCTTCTAACACTAGAGATATATTACAGTGTTACCTGTTTACTAACTGTGAACTGAGGTAACACCCCTTATCTCAGCTTCTAACACTGGAGATGTATTACAGTGTTACCTGTTTACTACCAGTGAACTGAGGTAACACCCCTTATCTCAGCTTCTAACACTAGAGATGTATTACAGTGTTACCTGTTTACTACCAGTGAACTGAGGTAACACCCCTTATCTCAGCTTCTAACACTAGAGATATATTACAGTGTTACCTGTTTACTAACTGTGAACTGAGGTAACACCCCTTATCTCAGCTTCTAACACTGGAGATGTATTACAGTGTTACCTGTTTACTACCAGTGAACTGAGGTAACACCCCTTATCTCAGCTTCTAACACTAGAGATATATTACAGTGTTACCTGTTTACTAACTGTGAACTGAGGTAACACCCCTTATCTCAGCTTCTAACACTGGAGATATATTACAGTGTTACCTGTTTACTAACTGTGAACTGAGGTAACACCCCTTATCTCAGCTTCTAACACTAGAGATATATTACAGTGTTACCTGTTTACTAACTGTGAACTGAGGTAACACCCCTTATCTCAGCTTCTAACACTGGAGATATATTACAGTGTTACCTGTTTACTAACTGTGAACTGAGGTAACACCCCTTATCTCAGCTTCTAATACTGGAGATATATTACAGTGTTACCTGTTTACTACCAGTGAACTGAGGTAACACCCCTTATCTCAGCTTCTAACACTGGAGATATATTACAGTGTTACCTCAGTTCACTGCCAGTTAACTGAAGCAGCACCCTTTATTTATCGAGTACCCTCTGGGATATTCACACTATTCCAAGCAATGCTGTTTTTTCTAAGTGTTTTATCCATATTGCAATCCCTATATTGTGACTGTGTGTGATGATGATAATAATCTTTGTTCTAACTTCAGGACAAGGCCCCAGAAAAATCAAGGGTAGGTGTTTGTTGATTAAACCGACTTTAGTAAATATCTGGTACTTTATTTTATGGACTCATAAAAGATGAAATGTAAAGTTGACAATCATGGGATTTGATCCCAGAATGTAAAGAATTCTAATTAAATATCAAAATAAAATTTGTCCAATGTTTTAACAATCCTGTCTACCAAACACCTTCTATTTTAGAAATTATTTTTAAATCATAGGCGCTGTCTTTCCTTAGATATATGGCAACAAAGAAGATAACGGAATTAATTATACTTACCATTTAAAAGCACTACAGTCATAAAAAGTGAAGTTTTTTCGCACAAACATTTTAGCTGTTTCACTAGAGTGTAGTGCCAGCGTGACAGATAATGAAGCTGCAAATTGAACAAAGATATTTCATTAGTGATTAATAAACTTTTGAATACAGATTTTCACAAATAAGACATAGACAATGTTGTGTAGTGTATAGAGACTAGTGTTGTAAGGTGTGTTGTGTAGTGTATAGTCATTAGTGTGGACTGGGTGCTTTGTGTTGTGTCACCAAAACGACCACTTTACAATGTGGACTGGGTGCTTTTTGTTGTGTCACCAAAACGACCACTTTACAATGTGGACTGGGTGCTTTTTGTCATGTCATTAAAATGACCACTTTACAATGTGGACTGGGTGCTTTTTGTTGTGTCACTAAAACGACCACTTCACCATGTGGACTGGGTGCTTTTTTTGTGTGACCAAAACGACCACTTTACAATGTGGACTGGGTGCTTTTTGTCAGGTCATTAAAATGACCACTTTACAGTGTGTACTGGGTGCTTTTTGTTGTGTCACCAAAACGACCACTTTACAGTGTGTACTTGGGGGTACAAATATAAACAAGAAAAATGGTATAATTGTTTCCTTACATATTTGTCCTTTAATATGACCTAATGCAAGAATATCTGGTGTTTGACAGTAGACTTCTCGCCTTCGTACACTTGCAATTGTTGTTGTGTTTAATTCTATGAACACACAATGATATGTGCTTTCATTCGGTAACTGTGTACTCATTTCCAAAGTTAACTGAAAAAAAAAAAAAAAAACAAATATAAAAAAAAAATGAAAAAAAAAACCCTATAGCATAATTATCTCACATAATATCGAATGTATGAGATTTTGATATTTATTTTGAGAAGAATACTTTAACATAAGTATGAGCAGCCGGTTATGGCCGACTTGAACAGAAAGGCGTGAGAGAATTCTGGCCAGATACAGCCGGTTTAAATGCTAAAGGATTAAAAGAAGTAAAAGAAACCATATCATATATATTCGTATATATAAGCCGGGATATATGTGACAGAAAAATCCATAGTAAAATGGAGAGGGGGGGGGGGCGTAGTGTCGGTTGATATTTGAAGTCAATATTTTGCTAATTTTCACCAACTTCAAAATGTCATCTTCACTTAACACTGCATTAACAAGCAATGGTCATTCTCTTTATTGGGTTGCTTCCAAACTTCCAAATATACATTTAATTCAGTCTGTGTGTTGTTACTTAGAATTACTTATTACTTGAGAGAGAGAGAGAGAGAGAGAGAGAGAGAGAGAGAGAGAGAGAGAGAGAGAGAGAGAAGGAGGGTGTCATGTGGATCGTTTAAACTTACTTTTGTAACATTTGTTACAGAAACAGATTGAGGAGTTATGTCGAAGATGGAGATACATTTGTTGGCTGGTCCTGAAAGCCATCTTTCCTTTTGATTTTGTTCAAAGTTCTTCCCACATTGAGATTTGAATGTACATCTGAAGGAGAGAACATAATAGAATTGTCAAATAGTGGGAACAGATGACAATAGAATTATCAAATAGTGGGAACAGATGACAATAGAATTATCAAATAGTGGGAACAGGATACAATAGAATTATCAAATAGTGGGAACAGATGACAATAGAATTGTCAAATAGTGGGAACAGATGACAATAGGATTATCAAATAGTGGGAACAGATGACAATAGGATTATCAAATAGTGGGAACAGATGACAATAGGATTATCAAATAATGGGAACAGGATACAATAGAATTATCAAATAGTGGGAACAGGATACAATAGAATTATCAAATAATGGGAACAGGATACAATAGAATTATCAAATAGTGGGAACAGGATACAATAGAATTATCAAATAGTGGGAACAGATGACAATAGAATTATCAAATAATGGGAACAGGATACAATAGGATTATCAAATAATGGGAACAGGATACAATAGGATTATGAAATAGTGGGAAGAGGTGACAATAGGATTATCAAATAGTGGGAATAGGAAAAAATAGAATTATCAAATAGTGGGAACAGGTGGCAATGTTTTGTTTACTGTTTAATATGGGAGTGATTGGCAGAGCACAGCACACTTTTCAGGGTTTTGTGAATAGTGAAAGGGAAGGGGGGGAGAAGGGTAGTATCCTGGAATGACAAACCTGGTTCAAATGTTTGCAACAGAGGGATTCTGCCATTAAGGACTGTCTGGATGTGTTAAACCCAAGTAGGAGATTTGAACTCAGAATACCAAAAGTAGGAACAAACACAACAAGGTATCTCTTCTGATGCTCTAACAATTCTGCCAATTCACCACCCGTCCCTGGACTGGTATAATATTTTATCAAACTTGAAAGGATAAAAGGCGAAGTTGTGGGATTTGAACTCATACCTCAGAGAAAGAATAGTGACACAGTAAAGTAAGAAATAGAATATAAAAGAGGAAAATTTACCTGTCTTCCAAAAAACACCAGCCACAAAATGGGTCTTCATCTGCCAAACATTTCTGACAACTTTTTCTGGATTCACAATCTTGAATTTTAACTTTATTTACCTGAGAGTACAAAAGGGAGGAAACACATTTAGTCATATAAATGTAATTCAATATATATACTACTTAATATAACTCTATTTACCTGAGAGTACAAAATATAACTTTATTTACCTAAGGTAGTACAGAATATAATTTTATTTACCTGAGAGTACAAAATATAACTTTATTTACCTAAGGTAGTACAAAATTTAATTTTATTTACCTGAGAGTACAAAATATAACTTTATTTACCTAAGGTAGTACAAAATATAACTTTGACATTTCATTATTAACCTAACTGGTAACTTTCCTTCACATCATATGTCTGTGGCAGCACAGTTTTCTCTCTTGCACACTATATCTTATATTTCTGATATCTCTTTTATCCATTTCCTGCCCCTTCAGTTCACCTGCATTCTGCCCCCCTCCCCATCATCATCACTGTCATCATCATCATCATTATTTTCATCACCGTTGTCATCAGCATCATTTTTGTCGTCATCATCATCATCATCACCATTTAATGTCTATTTTTCAATTCTTGCATGGATTTTACAGGTTGTCACATTATGAGACAGGTCAGGTCTGGGGACCCCACCTTGCTTGTACAGATCTATATTTGGTTTGGTTCCTACAGCTGGATGCCCTTCCTTACAGCATTGTTCATCTATCTTGACATTACACATCCAATAAGGACTTCATTTCTTTCCCAACATTTACCCACATCTTCTGTATTCAACAGCCATATGTATCAAACCATACAATATCAAACTTTATATACATATATTATACAATCTATCCTCTCAGTGTGAGAAAGAGAGAATCTCTTCTCTTTTCTGCCAACAGATATATAGTTAGTAGCTTCCAGAACCTTTTGTCACCCAACACTTTAATATGCTGAATAAGACCAATACACAATTTTTAATATTATTTTTTCTTCTATATAATCATAATTCAGCCATTAGAGTAAAAAAGACCGACAAAAGTATAATCTAGGGAACACAGCTCCCTCACTTTCCCTGTTGTTAACAATAAATGATAGACAGTGGGGTTCAATGCCTTATATAATAGATTTGTACGATCAGGGCAGATTTAGTGGAGTTTAAAACAACAACAACAAAAACAATAGCTGTTGCTTAGCAACGGCTCTTAAAAGCCAACCAGCACTTAGGAAACATTTGCAGAGACATATATTATTAGTTTTTTTTCTTTTATATTTTATATTATATTTATACATAATCTGGCACTCTAGCAGCATTACTGCTTCCAACTAATTTCTCTCTGTCTCTCTCTCTCTCTTTCTCTCCTTCCCTGTCTGGCTGTCTCTCTCTCTCTCCCTCCCTGTCTCTCTCTCTCCTTCCCTGTCTGGCTGCGTCTCGTTCTCTCTCTCTCTCCCCTCACACAATATCAATTATCTGCATGACACCCTTTATTCATTGATTCACTATGATCAATTGATACATTACTAACCAAATGATATTACTTAATCATGTATTGATTATTCACCATAAGTTCATTCGATAGTTTCAATGTGGAACAAATGATATATATCATCATCATCATCATCACCGTTTTATGTCCATTCTTCCACGCTAGCATGGGCTGGACGGGTTGTCCTGTTGGGGGCAGTGCCAGGTCGGGTGACCTTGTCTTGCTCATATATATATGCAGACCCTCCCCACACACACATATAATTGATGTGGGATGCTTAAAGCATCCGTATGTGGTAGGCCGTTTGAGCACTCGATGCTCTTACAGAGCAGAGTATAGTATCACATAAGAAACGGAGAATCAGTGCTGCGACGAATGAAATTTATTAGACATATATCTAATAAATTTTAATTCATTGCACCACTGATTCTCCGTTTCTTATGTGATATATATATATATATATATATATATATATATATATAGAGAGAGAGAGATAGATAGCTCAGGATTAAACCAGTATTAAACTAGTTAGACCATTATTCAACAGAGTACTCAATACTTGGGATAATAGAGTGTGAGCTTTTGCTGTTTTGACAGCTAATTCCAGACTTTGGAATTAGCTGTCAAATTGGCAAGAGCTCAGCCGCCTGGACTCTTTCTAATAATTATATATATAAAAGAATACTCACTTTGTAAGTAGTCATAACAAATATATACTCAGAGTTTCTATCTAACTGCAGATCTGGCAAAACTGGATAACCATCATCCAGAATTATATTTTTTGCATACTGCTTCGCATGTGTTCTGTTTTTGAGGACAATCTGAAATTTAAGATATACACGCATATATGAATAAATAAATAAATATATATGTATATACATATGTACACACACACACACGCTCCATTCCACCCTAAATTACCTCGGAAATGTTACCTTTTAATCAATTTTTATTGTCTGAAGAAATCACGATATTTATCATCATGGAAATATGTATAACAGCTCAATTAATAAAGGAACCTAACATCTTCAACTTCGCATTTTCCTCTTTATTAATATACTCCGCCGTCCTTGGTTTTAGAATGTAATATGACGTTGAGTGCTAGAAGTGTATTGCATCCTTGTGTACCGAATTTACATATATATGTGTGTGTGTGTGTGTGTGTGTGTGTGTGTGTGTGTGTGTGTGTGTGTGTGTGTATATATATGTATGTGTGTGTCTGTATATATAGAAGGAATTTGTAGTTTACTTGAAGCATTCTATATGGTATATAGAATTCGAAGTTTGAAAGTCACGACAATGCAGGGTTTGGACAGAGAAAAATTAAAACATAAAAAGGATAAAAAGTAGGGTTTGTTCTTTTTTGGCTGTCATATCCTCTAGCTTTCTTATTTGGTAATGTTTAGATTCAATTATGAAATAACTAATTAATTAACTACTACAAAAATATCCTCAGCAATGCCTTGAATAAAGGATTTGATTCAAAATTCCAAGAATATTACTGAATACAACAGACACCTGAAGAAAGCCAGAAGGCAGAATGTTTAAAACATTGCAACCATAACAACGAAGACGAACAAAGTCACTAGTCTGAGGAAATCAGCTTGTATAGTAATGATAATCCCTCATCTCAGAATTTCAGACATAAAAAAGAAATAAAATTAAAAAAATAATAAAAATAATATCTATTCTCAGTAATTGCTTCAGGCTATTACAAATGCCAGTCAGCAATAATGACGAGAAAATATTTTGTCTAAAACACTGTGGTTTTAAAATATAGAAGATATATCAGAAAATCTCTATTGCAGACTTCAAAAAGAGAGCTAAAAGCATTTTTGTAGAGAGGCTGGTGAGTATATCTAAGATAATATATATACTCTTATCAATGGGTACAAATGTAAAACTTGGGCACCTTAATCTGTAATCAGAGTTTGTTGTGCATTATAAATATTTTCTTGACATTTTAGTGTCAGCAAGATTGTCACTGCTGTCATCATCATCATCATCATCATCATCATCATCGTCATCAATATCATCACCAAAATCCTCATTGTCATAATAATTGTTTCTACTTTTGGCACAAGGCCAGCAATTATCCCAGTGCATTACTGGTACTTTATTTTATCGACCCCGTAAGGATGAAAGGCAAAGTTAACCTCGGCGGGATTTGAACTCAGATCATAAAGGGAGGTAACTCTATGCTTCTCAGCATGGCGTCCGGCCCTCTACCAATACTGCCAATCCACCGTCATAATAATGATAATAGTTTCTGATTTAGGCACAATATTTTGGAGGGTTAGAGAAAGTTGATTAAATCGACCCAGTGCATTACTGGTATTTCATTTTATCAATCCCATAATGATGAAAGGCAAAGTTAACCATGACAAGATTTGAACTCAGAACATAAAGGGACGTAACTCAATGCTGTAAAGTATGTTGTCCGAAGCTCTACCAATACTGCCAATCCACCACCCTAATATATATATACACACACACACTCTTACTACTCTTTCGTGCATCTGTTCTCCTCCCACCTGAACTTTCCTGAAGAAGGACTTCTGTCAGAAACGTCAAAATATCCTTCACTTCCACCAACCATGAATTTTATAATTACTGTGTAAAAATTGTCTCCTGTGTTTTGTTTGTTCTTTTATCAGCTATATATATACACACACATATACACACACACTTATATATATATATATATATATATATATATATATATATATATATATATATACTGGAGGAAATCAGCTGTGTTGAAACCTGGAGAGAGCTGGGTTCTGTCTGGTTTAGTAACAACTAACAACCTAAACATTCATTATTGCAATATAGAGAAAACTTTACTCGTTATACCAATAAATCATCTCAGGAATTTAGACATAATCTAACTACCCCCCAATTGACCTCAATTTATTATTTATATCAAAAGCCATTTATCATTCCAAAACATTTTTTCTGCATATCATTAACCTAATTTACTGATTATTTTCAAATTACAAATTTCTTTTTAATTATACAGATACACACATATCTTTAAATATATATATATATATATATATATATATATATATATATTTATATGTATATATATGTATACATAGATATATATATATGCATATACATTTATATACATATAGACACACATAGATACACATACACACACCAATCTAAATCTTAAATGTTATATGTTAACCAGTGTAACAGCAGTGAAAACACCAAGGATATAACAGTTTAACTGTGTAACAGTGTTACTATATTACAGTTTAACTGTGTAACAGTTTTAAATGATAATAGAAAAACCTTCAAAATTTCAATTATGTTTCCTAAAATATTGATTTTCTCACATTGGCACCTTGCCATAAATTTTAAGAGGGAGAAGTATGCTCAATTAACTCAATCCCCCTGCCAGATATAAAAGAGGAAAAAAACAAAACAAAAATAATTAACCCAATATGCTCTTAACTTAAAAAATAATAAATTAAAAAAAAGAATTCTGCCAGGGGAGATAATTTGATATAACAAAGAAGAGAAGAGCAAATGGAAATTCTGGCAGTTATTTTAACCCTTTTGTCACCATATTTCTAATACACAGCTTATAATTTTAAGATAAGTTTGAAAATAATAAATTTACAGCAATTTAGTAATATAATAAATTTTCTCATTATTAAGCTGGTGTTTGGAACATAACTTAACAAAGGTTTTTATATAGAATTTGATGAATTTATTTTTAGATAAATATAAACACATTGAAATAAACGCTTGATATAAAAGCAGAGATGGTTTTAGGAGGTTTGGTATCAAAAGGTTTAAATTGGTGTTTGGAGCCTAAAGGTTTTTTTTTAGAATAAATGTTTGATTTAAAACCAGAGATTGTTCCAGGCAGTTTGGTATAAAAAGGATTCTATACAACTCTAATTTCTGAAACACTATATAAACTCAAATTTTTTTGGGGCAGATGATTCACACATATTTGTAGGGCAGGGATGGGTTGTTTGAGAAAGAAAGAGAGGAAAGATGTGAAACAGAAAGACCAAAAAAGATGACAAAACAAAAATGTGAAAAAAAAGAAGTGAGGTGAAATTTCAGGATTTATATATATAAAGAGGCAAACGCCTACTGATGAAACAATTCCAAGCTCCTAGTTTATGTAATGTGTAATATGATTACCTAACATTCTGCACATGACTGCACCTTTTGGTGCATGATGAACAGATTGGGATCGTGGAAACTGTTATAGCAGTCAAGGACCATATTATCTTACCATCACTAAGTCGTCTTTCTCACTGATTAACGAAAATGTGCAATCTGGTTAGCTGAGTTTGAATTTTAATAATTTGAAATTAGTTGTTCATCGATTGAGTGGACAAACTACCGAAGTTATGTCGAGAATGGCCCGAGTAAATGGGCCTTCCCTCTATATGAGCCTGTAGGTTGAGGAAAAAGAGGAAGAGAGGAAAGGGGTACAAACTCTTCATACTCCTGGAGATGAGGGTTGCACATTTTTTCGGGGGTATGTGTTACCCATATAAAATGTCTCCCCCTCTTGGGGAAAATCGATTAATTTTTAAATTGCATTTTTGATAGTATTTTACACGTTTTTATTGTATGTAAACTTCCCCCTTTGTATTTGTCCCCTTCTTTTGTGCTCCTGTGGCTAATAAAGAAACATATCTATATGTGTGTGTATATATATACATATATATATATATATATAACATCCAGTCCGAAATAAATGAGGTTGTGTAGGTGTCACGACAAAAAAACACACAGTCCACGCTGTAATCTGGCTGTGTAGGTAACACGGTAAAAACCTCCCAGTCCACACTGTAAACGTGGTTGGTGTTAGGAAGGGCATCCAGCCGTAGAAAACCCGCCAGACAGTCCTATACGAGCAAGACAACCAAGCTTGCCTCAAGTGGACGTTAAACGATGATGATGATGATATATATATATATATGGAGAATAGGCTTATCTGTGTAGTTGCTAGTTAAGGTAGGCTGAAAAATGGAATGAGAATAAGAAGAAAGCAAGAAGGGGGGTGGGGGGGTGTTCCTCATCAGTTGTCTACTGGGGGTCTCAGATATTTCAACGCTTTAAAGAGAAGTGAGGGAAACAATAAGGTGCGAGACCCCCAGTAGACAACTGATGAGGAAAATTCCCCCCCACCGTTCTTGCTTTCTTCTTATTCTCATTCCATTTTAAGATTAAGATATATATATATATATATTCTCAGACCGGGTGATGTGTTGTTTCCGTGAGCAAGACACTTTATTTCACATAGCTCCAATTTACTCAGCTGTAGAAATGAGATGATAGGGACTGCAAAGTGGTCGTGGAAGTGCCACGGCAAAAAAGCACCCAGCCCACACTGTAAAGTGGACGTGTGGGCACCATGGAAGTGAAGAACCCAGCACTCACCGTAAATGAGGTTGGTGTTAGGAAGGGCATCCACCTGTAGAAATCAAGCCAGAATCAGTTCCCGTCCCACCTTTGCAAGCAGGGAAGGGCGGACGTAAAATGATGATGATGATGATATGTATTTGAGGGAGGAAATTATATTAAAAAAAAAAATAATAATATGAATATGAAAAGAAACCAGAAGAAAGCCATGGACCAACAGTTTATAAAGTCTGAATTCATTATAATCAACAATAATTGCTTCTACTTCCGACCCTCTACCGATACTGCCAATCAACAATAATTGTTTCTTGTATAGGCACAAGACCAGCAGTTTTGGGGGAGGGGAAAATCGATTGAATTGACCCCAGTGTGTGACTGGTACTTTATTTTATCGACCCCGTAAGGATGAAAGGCAAAGTTAACCTCGGCGGGATTTGAACTCAGATCATAAAGGGCCGTAACTCTATACTGCCAATCAACAATAATGCTGGGAAGATGTACTTGGAAATCCTATATTCTACCATGGAATGGTATTAGATCTAGAAATGTCTTTAAAAAAAAAAAAGAAATGATAATAATCATCATCGTTCATCGTCATTTAACGTCCATCTTCGACACTAGCATGGGTAGGAGGATGATGATGATGATGATGAAAGTAGTGGTGATGATGATGATGATGATAATGGTAATGATGATGATGATGGTGATGATGATGAAAATTATGATGGTGGTGGGGATAATGATATTGATCATTATCATCATAAAAAGAATGAAAATAATAATGATGACGATGATGAAAATAATGCTAATAATGATGATAATAAAATGGCTAGATAAAAATCTACAGACTCTAATAGCTTATCAGAGGCTCTTGAAATTTTATCTGCATCAGCTTGTGAACGGTTATGGTTTTGATCTGTTTGTTAATGATATTTTAGCGCTCATGGAATTGATTTTGAAGAAGTTGAGCTGGCATGATGTGAACAGTTTGGCAAGGACCCCTACAACTGAGAAGCTGACATGATGTGAATAGTTTGGTGAGGACCCCTACAACTGAGAAGCTGACATGATGTGAACAGTTTGGCAAGGACCCTTACAACTGAGAAGCTGACATGATGTGAGATAGTGAGAGAGAGAAAAGCAGAAAAACATAGGGATGGAGAGAGAAAGATAGAGATAGGGAGTGAGATAGAGAGAGGAAAGAGAGAGATGAAGTGTAAGAGAGAAAGAGAAGATAGGGAGAGAAAGATAGAGTGAGAGAGAGGGAGAGAACATAGAAAGTGAAAGACAGGGAGAGAAAGATAGAGAGAGAGAGAGAGAAAGATAGAGAGTGCGCGAGAAAGATAGATAGAGAGAGAGAGAGAGAAAGATAGAGGAAGAGAGAGAGAGAGATTTTAGAATATCTTTTCATATTTCCGACAAGTGATTATCTCAGCAGAGTAAAGATTAATAATCTGTTTTGCATAATGGTAGAATAGTAACGGTGTTGGTAGAATGGTAGAATAGTAACGGTGTTGGTAGAATGGTAGAACGGTAATGGTATTGGTAGAATGGTAGAACGGTAATGGTATTGGTAGAACGGTTGAATGGTATTGGTAGAATGGTAGAACGGTAATGGTATTGGTAGAATGGTAGAATAGTAACGATGTTGGTAGAATGGTAGAATAGTAACGGTGTTGGTAGAATGGTAGAACGGTAATGGTATTGGTAGAATGGTAGAATGGTATTGGTAGAACGGTAGAACGGTAGAATGGTATTGGTAGAATGGTAGAATGGTAATAGTATTGGTAGAATGGTAAATGGTAATGGTATTGGTAGAATGGTAATGTTAGGTTGGTAGTAGTAGAATATTAATGGTAATGTCAACAGTAGAATGGTAACAATAGATTGGTAATAGTAGTGGTAGAATGGTATTGGTAGAATAGTAATGTTAGAATGGTAATTGATACCAAGATCTGTCTGTATTCTATACATTGAATAAAAATGTCTACCACCAAGTCATACTCGATCGTAAGTGACGGTTGTAGGTTTCGTACATATATACACATAAATATGTACATATACATATATGAATATGTAACACAACAAATATATACACACATATATACATATATGAATGAGTGTAACACAAATATACATATATATGAATGCACGTAACAACAAATATATATATATATACACATATCAATATATATACACAACAAAAGTGCAATGTGTCCAAATAATGAGAAATGCAGTTTTTGTGTTGTGTCCCATCTGTATTTTGTTTTTATCTAACGAGGCCCTTTTATTAATGTATACCATTGTTTATCTAACGAGGTCTTTTAATACTATTTAAAAGACAACCCCTCCCAGATTCTCATATCAACAGACAGAAATATGGAACTATAATGAAAAAGAAAAGACTAGATTTACAAAGAAATGGTGAGAATTTATCTATCTCTCCTCCAGCCCCATTATGTTAATAGCTGAGTCAACAAGATACAAAATGACCTGACCTAGACCTAAACAGACCACCCCAGGTCCTAACTAGATGGTAGAGAAGTTGGTAACTAATATTACTTTCTCTGCCACTGTCTGTTTTGTTCATTGACAAAACACTTGTCGGATCTTCTGACTAATTGATATAAAGAAAGAAGGGATAGACATATATATATATATATATATATATATATATATATATATATATATATATATATATATATATATATATTATATATACACCAGGATCTGTCTCTGAAAACAACTCTTTACTAGAGAGGGCCATGGTGTCCAAAACATGACTGGGCTGTGAATCATGATCTGAAAGACTTTGCCAGGTGGTACTATTAAGTTAGATAAGGCCTAGGCCAATACTGGCAAAAAAAATTATCAAAGTTATTTTATATATATATATATATATATATATATATATATATATATATATAAATGGATAGACAGGCAGATAGAGAGATAGACAGCTAAATAGATAAACAGGAAGATAGATGGATAGACAGACAGATTAATAGATAGATAGGCAGATATATAGATAGATAGATAGATGGATAGATAGACAGATTAATAGATAGACAGACAAAGAGATTGATATATAATCTGGATACATGGAGGGTAGAGTTAAAATAATAGCAAAAATGACTGAAAGTAACATAATATTGCGTGACACCCAGTTTTCTCAAGAAAAAGAGGAAAAAAGGAGAAAAAAGATTTGGGTGGAGTAGCATAAAGAAGGACATTTTTCATTAGAATCTAAAGTTAGTTCCAAAGATATTTAAAGTAACACAGGGAGACAGACACATGGCTGAAATTAATAACAGAATATCTCCAAGTGTGAAAATAAAATTTTGAGAAATAAATTTTTAAAGAAAAAACAGAAAAGCAAATAAGCAAGCATCGTCACACACTCACACACACACACACATATATATATAACCTCCACACACATACAACTCCACACACATACATAAACACAACTCCACACATGCATACAACCTCCAACACACATACATACAACCTCCTACACACACAATTACACCCCAAATACAAATTCAACTACCAGATAAGACACATATCACACACACATACACACACTCAAGCAAATGAAAAGCCCTTTACATGATCAACCAGCCTGCTAGAAATAGAAGCTAAATCTCCTTTAAATCAGATCCTACAAAGGAAGGACAAAAAACCCCAAAAACCCAGAGACAAAAAAATGTGACATCTTTGCCCACTTTTTCCTGTCTCCAAGGCTGCTTTGCCGAATTTATTCAACAGTTATTGTAGTTACATTTATTGTAGTTGTATAGAGTGTAGTGGTTGTGTTTTTAGGTTTTAAAGTTCCTTTAAGACTTACCTTTTTCAAATGTCCATTTGAAGTTCCTACTAAAACAACGATGTGCGACGTTGATTTTGTCAGTGCAACAGAAGTTAAAGTTTCATTTGGAAAAGTGATAACTGCCTTTGATTCCACAGGGACATGTCCAGTAACTTTGGAATAAATTGGAAGTGGTTCTATATTACACATATACTGTTCATCAGTCATCAGTTTATCCTGCAACAACAAAAGAACAAGATCATAATTTAATTATTTATTTATTCATTTTTTATCAACATCATCCTTTTATGTTTTTTTTTTTCCTATGTTGGCATGGGATGGACAGGTAATTAAGGATTAAGTCAGAGCTATTGTCCCCTTAAATGGGCTGGGCAACCACATCTCACTCAATAAGTTTCTATTTTCAGCATGCTCTAACTACTAAGCCTTATACTTGAGTATAAATCACACCTTTTCCCATGAAAATATGATGTGAAAAATCCCCAATATGTGAATCAACTGCTGCACCTAGAAAACCTCAGTTCAAAACCTCATTGCTTCAGCCACAAATCTAGGGACAGTTACCTGTAACAGAGATACAGAAGATAATTAAATACCAGGATTTCACTGACTGCTTCCTTTTTGTGCCAGTGGTCACCAAGACGTCCAATGTCTCCGGTCCTCAGACAAACGTTTTCTTTTGTAAAATTTGGAAGGCTTCATCTCACCAGAAGAAGGAGCCCCACTAAAGAGTGAATGGCTGATGCAGTGGCTGTTTACCATGGCAATAGTTTTGTCTCCTTGTTTGTAAAGGTACAACTAAGACATATCACCAAGCCAAAGCTGTAGAGTTTACCCCCTTTCTTTACTCCTCGCCTTTTTTCCCATTATTTAGTTTTTCTATCTATCACCATTTCTTTCTATTCCATTTTCTCCCTCTTCTTGTAGATTATTTAAACACTTTCATTATCATATACTTCTGTTCATTAATAAAAAGTATTCCATATTCCATCCAGATAAAATATCTGGTACATTGTAAATGTCTGAAAAATGGAGGTCTGATTGATACACTGGTATATACAAAAATCAGAAAACATGAAACAATTTCCTGCCATGTTACTACAAAACACAATAAAATCTCAGCAGTAAATGGATTTTAACTTATCTCACACAACTCAAAAATCACTGAAAAAATATGTCAATAACTGAATCATTCAACCATTTTATCTCTTTTACTCAGATTGATTTTGTTTTTCCATTTTCTTTTTATTAGTAACCAAATCCACAACTGATTAATGTGAAAGATACTCTCTCTCTCTCTCTTTGAAGAAAATTGTAGCAACAGCACGATTGTAATTGTTTTCAAAGATTATATGAAAAGATGTGTATCAATGTATAGAAATTATGATATGATTAGTAAAGTTTGTTCATATTTCATAAAATATGTGAAGCAAAATGCTAGTTAAAGTGGTTAACTAAGTTATTTTATCTTGGAGAAAAATATTGGAAACAAAAGACAGCTTGGATGTTCGTGACAAAGGTTTGAAATGGTCAAAAGAAATTCACTGAAAGTATGTTCCAGCCATTGTTTCCAACACAAAGGATCTGCATGTCTAAAGCACAGATCATGAGATGTATAATATGGTAGTCAGTTATCAGTAACAACAACAACTCACTCCATAATAAAACCTCCCAATAAAACATAACTATAAGGAAACTACTATGAAATGTATGCAGTTTTTACCGTGATATATATATATATTACATATATATAATATATATATTACATATATATCACATATATATATATATATAACATGTACATTACATATATGTTATTGCATATATGATATTTGTTATTAATACTAACTGTTTACTTTGAAGTTTTGCCGAAGCTACCAGTTTTTCAAAACAGTATTGCTAAGATAACATTTTTACTATATATAGCGTTGATTAGGTTTAGGTAGGAAGTAGTATGTAGATGTAGTAAATACCAATACTAAAACAGGTATGTTAGGCTAAAGAAAAGGTGGAGCAAGGAAAGATCAAATAAACAATAAGGAAGAAATGGGTGCAGGAAGTATTTACCATGTGCACAATAGTCATGCAGTATATAAATAGGAAGATATAATATTCTGAGTTCAAATTATGCCGAGGTCAACTTTAAATATAGTACTTGTAAGAACTGGGGCTAAATTAATCCACGTGTACATTCCCTGATAAAATGCAGGCCTTGTTTCAGAATCACACTATTATTATTATTATTGTTCTTTGAGTCTCAGTCATTGATGTTATTTAACTGGAAAGTTTGTTGAAATGAATATCAAGCCGCTACCTGCAGCCTCAGATATTCAGGACGTATCGGAGGGTTCTTGCTGTTCCCAGCAAGCATGCCTTTTGAAGTGTTCCAAAAAGCGGGGCTGGACTAATCTTCTTTAACCATCCTTGGAAACTCTTTGAGATAGTCCCTAGTGCGCCCATGACAATCGGGACCACTTTGACTTCATGGCAGTTCCAAATCCTTTTTACCTCCGACTTTAAGTCCTGGTATCGGTTAATTTTCTCCTTTTTCTTTTCTTGCCCTCTTGTGTCAAATGAGCAGGCTACATCTACAGTCAGGCACAATCTTTTTATTATTATTATTCTTGTTATGTGTTTGGTCCTTGTGGCCAATAAATGAAATCATGTTTTCATTGTTGTTCTAGGCTTGATCCCATTACACACCTGAGTTGCTCAATGTTTTTTTTAACAGGAATTGGTTGACAGACAACACAGTTTCTGTGTTGTCAAAGTAGGACTATTTTGAAAGTATCATCCGTTTATAACCTGATCCTGACCATATTTCTAATAAAAGACGTTGCCGATAATTTTTATATCATTTTGAAATAATCAATAATTTGGAAGAATTTAGTAAAATAACTTTCAGGGTGTGTGGAGCAGAAAGGGTTTTACATAAAATTATGTAAGCTTTTAGATAAATAAAACACCTTCAATGTATTTGGTAGTAACCCACCAAAAACAACCTCTGCTTCTAATCAACCCATTTGATAGTAACCCGCCAAAAACTGCTTCTAAGAAATAAAGCCCCAGATTTTACAAGATTCCTATTTAAATTCAAATTTTCTAATATAATTTTATATAAGAACTTTTTGTGAAGTTATTTCATAAATACCAACTTAATAAAATAACTAATCATTTTTTTTTTTTGTAAAACTCTTCAAATTCTTCATTAATTAATTGAAATACAATGTATTTCATTAGTCATATGGTCCTGACTGGGTTAACAGTGGTAGGTGTGTTGACTGAGGGGTGGGTGTGACACTGGTAGGTTAGTAGTGTTGACTGTGGGGTGGGTGTAACAGTGGTAGGTTAGTAGTGTTGACTGTGGGGTGGGTGTGGTAGTGGTAGGTTAGTAGTGTGGACTGTGGGGTGGGTGTAACAGTGGTAGGTTAGTAGTGTTGACTGAGGGGTGGGTGTGACACTGGTAGGTTAGTAGTGTTGACTGTGGGGTGGATGTAACAGTGGTAGGTTAGTAGTGTTGACTGTGGGGTGGGTGTAACAGTGGTAGGTTAGTAGTGTTGACTGTGGGGTGGGTGTGACACTGGTAGGTTAGTAGTGTTGACTGTGGGGTGGGTGTAACAGTGGTAGGTTAGTAGTGTTGACTGTGGGGTGGGTGTGACAGTGGTAGGTTAGTAGTGTTGACTGTGGGGTGGGTGTGACACTGGTAGGTTAGTAGTGTTGACTGTGGGGTGGGTGTAACAGTGGTAGGTTAGTAGTGTTGACTGTGGGGTGGGTGTGACAGTGGTAGGTTAGTAGTGTTGACTGTGAGGTGGGTGTAACAGTGGTAGGTTAGTAGTGTTGACTGTGGGGTGGGTGTGGTAGTGGTAGGTTAGTAGTGTTAACTGTGGGGTGGGTGTGACAGTGGTAGGTTAGTAGTGTTGACTGTGGGGTGGGTGTGACAGGGGTAGGTTAGTAGTGTTGACTGTGGGGTGGGTGTGGTAGTGGTAGGTTAGTAGTGTTAACTGTGGGGTGTGACAGTGGTAGGTTAGTAGTGTTAACTGTGGGGTGGGTGTGACAGGGGTAGGTTAGTAGTGTTGACTGTGGGGTGGGTGTGGTAGTGGTAGGTTAGTAGTGTTAACTGTGGGTGGGTGTGACAGTGGTAGGTTAGTAGTGTTGACTGTGGGGTGGGTGTGACATGGGTAGGTTAGTAGTGTTGACTGTGAGGTGGGTGTGACACTGGTAGGTTAGTAGTGTTGACTGTGTGGTGGGTGTGACATGCGTAGGTTAGTAGTGTTAACTGTGGGATGGGTGTGACAGTGGTAGGTTAGTAGTGTTGACTGTGGGGTGGGTGTGACATGGGTAGGTTAGTAGTGTTGACTGTGAGGTGGGTGTGACACTGGTAGGTTAGTAGTGTTGACTGTGGGGTAGGTGTGACAGTGGTAGGTTAGTAGTGTTGACTGTGGGGTGGGTGTGACAGTGGTAGGTTAGTAGTGTTGACTGTGGGGTGGGTGTGACACTGGTAGGTTAGTAGTGTTGACTGTGGGGTAGGTGTGACAGTGGTAGGTTAGTAGTGTTGACTGTGGGGTGGGTGTGACAGTGGTAGGTTAGTAGTGTTGACTGTGGGGTAGGTGTGACAGTGGTAGGTTAGTAGTGTTGACTGTGAGGTGGGTGTGACAGTGGTAGGTTAGTAGTGTTGACTGTGGGGTGGGTGTGACAGTGGTAGGTTAGTAGTGTTGACTGTGGGGTGGGTGTGACACTGGTAGGTTAGTAGTGTTGACTGTGGGGTAGGTGTGACAGTGGTAGGTTAGTAGTGTTGACTGTGAGGTGGGTGTAACAGTGGTAGGTTAGTAGTGTTGACAGTGAGGTGGGTGTGACAGTGGTAGGTTAGTAGTGTTGACTGTGGGGTGGGTGTGACAGTGGTAGGTTAGTAGTGTTGACTGTGGGGTGGGTGTGACAGTGGTAGGTTAGTAGTGTTGACTGTGGGTGGGTGTGACAGGGGTAGGTTAGTAGTGTTGACTGTGAGGTGGGTGTAACAGTGGTAGGTTAGTAGTGTTGACTGTGGGGTGGGTGTGACAGGGGTAGGTTAGTAGTGTTGACTGTGGGGTGGGTGTGACAGTGGTAGGTTAGTAGTGTTGACTGTGGGGTGGGTGTGACAGTGGTAGGTTAGTAGTGTTGACTGTGAGGTGGGTGTAACAGTGGTAGGTTAGTAGTGTTGACTGTGGGGTGGGTGTGACAGGGGTAGGTTAGTAGTGTTGACTGTGGGGTGGGTGTGACAGTGGTAGGTTAGTAGTGTTGACTGTGGGGTGGGTGTGACAGTGTTAGGTTAGTAGTGTTGACTGTGGGGTGGGTGTGACAGGGGTAGGTTAGTAGTGTTGACTGTGAGGTGGGTGTAACAGTGGTAGGTTAGTAGTGTTGACTGTGGGGTGGGTGTGACAGTGGTAGGTTAGTAGTGTTGACTGTGGGGTGGGTGTGACAGGGGTAGGTTAGTAGTGTTGACTGTGGGGTGGGTGTGACAGTGGTAGGTTAGTAGTGTTGACTGTGGGGTGGGTGTGACAGGGGTAGGTTAGTAGTGTTGACTGTGAGGTGGGTGTAACAGTGGTAGGTTAGTAGTGTTGACTGTGGGGTGGGTGTGACAGTGGTAGGTTAGTAGTGTTGACTGTGGGGTGGGTGTGACAGGGGTAGGTTAGTAGTGTTGACTGTGAGGTGGGTGTAACAGTGGTAGGTTAGTAGTGGTGACTGTGGGGTGGGTGTGACAGGGGTAGGTTAGTAGTGTTGACTGTGGGGTGGGTGTGACAGTGGTAGGTTAGTAGTGTTGACTGTGGGGTGGGTGTGACAGTGGTAGGTTAGTAGTGTTGACTGTGGGGTGGGTGTGACAGTGGTAGGTTAGTAGTGTTGACTGTGGGGTGGGTGTGACAGGGGTAGGTTAGTAGTGTTGACTGTGAGGTGGGTGTAACAGTGGTAGGTTAGTAGTGTTGACTGTGGGGTGGGTGTGACAGTGGTAGGTTAGTAGTGTTGACTGTGGGGTCGGTGTGACAGGGGTAGGTTAGTAGTGTTGACTGTGAGGTGGGTGTAACAGTGGTAGGTTAGTAGTGTTGACTGTGGGGTGGGTGTGACAGGGGTAGGTTAGTAGTGTTGACTGTGGGGTGGGTGTAACAGGGGTAGGTTAGTAGTGTTGACTGTGGGGTGGGTGTGACAGTGGTAGGTTAGTAGTGTTGACAGTGAGGTGGGTATAACAGTGGTAGGTTAGTAGTTTTGACTGTGGGTGGGTGTGACAGTGGTAGGTTAGTAGTGTTGACTGTGGGGTGGGTGTGACACTGGTAGGTTAGTAGTGTTAACTGTGGGGTAGGTGTGACAGTGGTAGGTTAGTAGTGTTGACTGTGGGGTGGGTGTGACAGTGGTAGGTTAGTAGTGTTGACTGTGGGGTGGGTGTGACAGGGGTAGGTTAGTAGTGTTGACTGTGGGGTGGGTGTGACAGTGGTAGGTTAGTAGTGTTGACTGTGGGGTGGGTGTGACAGTGGTAGGTTAGTAGTGTTGACTGTGGGGTGGGTGTGACAGTGGTAGGTTAGTAGTGTTGACTGTGGGGTGGGTGTGACAGTGGTAGGTTAGTAGTGTTGACTGTGGGGTGGGTGTGACACTGGTAGGTTAGTAGTGTTGACTGTGGGGTGGGTGTGACACTGGTAGGTTAGTAGTGTTGACTGTGGGGTGGGTGTGACAGTGGTAGGTTAGTAGTGTTGACTGTGGGGTGGGTGTGACAGGGGTAGGTTAGTAGTGTTGACTGTGGGGTGGGTGTGACAGTGGTAGGTTAGTAGTGTTGACTGTGGGGTGGGTGTAACAGTAGTAGGTTAGTAGTGTTGACTGTGGGGTGGGTGTGACAGTGGTAGGTTACTAGTGTTGACTGTGGGTGGGTGTGACAGTGGTAGGTTAGTAGTGTTGACTGTGGGGTGGGTGTGACAGGGGTAGGTTAGTAGTGTTGACTGTGGGGTGGGTGTGACAGTGGTAGGTTAGTAGTGTTGACTGTGGGGTGGGTGTGACAGGGGTAGGTTAGTAGTGTTGACTGTGAGGTGGGTGTAACAGTGGTAGGTTAGTAGTGTTGACTGTGGGGTGGGTGTGACAGTGGTAGGTTAGTAGTGTTGACTGTGGGGTGGGTGTAACAGTAGTAGGTTAGTAGTGTTGACTGTGGGGTGGGTGTGACAGTGGTAGGTTAGTAGTGTTGACTGTGGGGTGGGTGTAACAGTAGTAGGTTAGTAGTGTTGACTGTGGGTGGGTGTGACAGTGGTAGGTTAGTAGTGTTGACTGTGGGGTGGGTGTGACAGTGGTAGGTTAGTAGTGTTGACTGTGGGGTGGGTGTGACAGGGGTAGGTTAGTAGTGTTGACTGTGGGGTGGGTGTGACAGTGGTAGGTTAGTAGTGTTGACTGTGGGGTGGGTGTAACAGTAGTAGGTTAGTAGTGTTGACTGTGGGGTGGGTGTGACAGTGGTAGGTTAGTAGTGTTGACTGTGGGGTGGGTGTAACAGTAGTAGGTTAGTAGTGTTGACTGTGGGGTGGGTGTGACAGTGGTAGGTTAGTAGTGTTGACTGTGGGGTGGGTGTGACAGGGGTAGGTTAGTAGTGTTGACTGTGGGGTGGGTGTAACAGTAGTAGGTTAGTAGTGTTGACTGTGGGTGGGTGTGACACTGGTAGGTTAGTAGTGTTGACTGTGGGGTGGGTGTGACAGTGGTAGGTTAGTAGTGTTGACTGTGGGGTGGGTGTGACAGGGGTAGGTTAGTAGTGTTGACTGTGGGGTGGGTGTGACAGGAGTAGGTTAGTAGTGTTGACTGTGGGGTGGGTGTGACAGTGGTAGGTTAGTAGTGTTGACTGTGGGATGGGTGTGACAGGGGTAGGTTAGTAGTGTTGACTGTGGGGTGGGTGTGGTAGTGGTAGGTTAGTAGTGTTGACTATGGGAGGGATAGTATGAGATGGTGTTAGTATGAAAGGTGTTCAGTACAATATCTCCTCAACTGCTACTCTATTCCATTAAACAACTCCTCTTCCTATCACCCCCACCAACACTTTATGGCTGCTGCTACTGCTGCCCTTGCTGCTACTATTTCTGCTGCTGCTGCTGTTACTACTGCTGATGTTGCTACTATTGCTGCTGCTGCTGCTACTACTGCTGCTGCTGCTGTTGCTACTATTGCTGCTCCTGCTGCTGTGGCTACTATTGCTGCTGCTGCTGCTGTTGCTACTATTGCTGCTGCTGCTGTTGCTACTATCGCTGGTGCTGCTGCTGCTGTTGCTACTATTACTGCTGCTGCTACTATTGTTGCTGCTACTATTATTATTGCTGTTACTATTGCTGCTACCATTGTTGCTGCTACTATTGCTGCTGCTCTGCTGCTGTTACTGCTGCTGTTACTGCTGCTGCTACCAACTGTTTAGTAACTACAGAATCCTTCCTCTTCTCTAGTTTCTTACTTAGCCCCCACCCCCAGTCTCTCCAGTAGATCTCACATATGGAACATTGGGTCTGCTGACCCCCCCCTCCCCCCGGGTGTGTGGTGTGGGTGTGTGTGTGCCAATAGATCACCATACACAGTAGCAGCAACAACATATAGAACACCAGGTCAGTTCTAATCAGAGCTGATGTGGGTACGAGGTGTGGGGGGGGGACTACTGAACAACAACATCACCACCAACGACAGTAACAACAACAGTAACAACCATAACAGCAGTAACAACAACATATCCACTTTTCCTGTCTAGAAGCAATACACACCAGCTCCCCCACCCCACACCAGCTCCCCCACCCCCACACCAGCTCGCCCACCCCACACCAGCTACCCCACCCCACCACAAGTTAGTTACGCTCCATTAATCACCAGACACATTGTCGTCATAATGTTTAATGTATTGGAAGAAATAAACAAAAGATCATATTGTATCAGCAAAGTTTAAATATGGCAGCTTGTAAATTATTAGACACTATCTCGAGTATATCTGTACATAGCAAACGACTAGACTATCTTGAGTATATCTGTATATGGGAAATTACTAGACACTGTCTCAAGTATATCTGTACACTGCAAATTACTAGACATTTTCTCAAGTATATTTCTATATAGTAAATTACAAGACACCATCTGAAGTATATCTGCCATGTTTATAGTTACTGTATATAGCAAGTATTGTTTGAAGAATTAATCAATTTATTAAACCTACGGAATAAAGAAAAAATATTAATTATTATTGGTAGAAGGTTAGACGCCACGCTTTGCAGCATAGAGTTACGCCCCTTTACGTTCTGAGTTCAAAACCCACCGAGGTTAGCTTTACCTTTTATCGTTATGGGGGTCGATAAAATAAAGTACCAGTAATGCACTGAGGTCAATTTAATCTATTTTCCCTTCCCCCCAAATTGCTGGCCTTGTGACTAAAGTAGAAACAATTATTATTATTATTATTATTTGGGTGGTGTAGGGCGGTGGATTGGCAGTATCGGTAGAGGGTCAGACGCCATGCTTTGACGCATAGAGTTACGGCCCTTGCCATTCTGAGTTCAAATCCCGCCGAGGTTAACTTTGCCTTTCATCATTATGGGGTCGATAAAATAAAGTACCAGTAATGTACTGGGTATTTGCTGGCCTTGTGCCAAAAGTAGAAACAATTATTATTTGGGTGGTGGGTTGGCAGAATCGGTAGAGCATTGGAGACCATGCTTTGCAGCATAGAATTGTGGCTCTTTACTTTCTAATTTCAAATCCCGCTGAGATTAACTTTGCCTTTCATCTTTACGGGTGGGTGGGGGTGGGGGGTGGGGTGGGGGGGGTCTATAAAATAAAGTACCTGTATAAAGCCCGTTCTGGGGTTGGGGTTGATTTAATCAATGTTACCCTGCCCCCAAATTGTTGGCTCGGTGCCTAAATTAGAAATCATTATTTCAATAATCAACATCATAATTGTTGTTGTAGAAATTATTATTATTATTATTTTTATGATTATAATCATAGTCAATTTTTGTTGACATGGTAACAGTACAATTAAATAATTGATTGCCCACTCCCCAATCAAGATATTTTACCTTAATTGATACGAAGATGATGATGAGATAATTAACCTAGATAGGAAATGAAGCGTTACAGAAGGCGACGGTGGAGCAGTGTCAACTAAGATTCAAGGCCTCACATTTTACACTTGATCAGCTTTTCTAACAATAGCTTTATTAGGATTATTATTAAAAGAAATCATCAGAGATCGGAAGAATTGGTAGAGCGTAGGACAATGTGGTTTGTGGCATTTAACTAGAATAGATGTGGTCACCCTCTAACTCATGTGAGTATAGGAGAGGGATGTTAGATAGTGATGATAATGATGGTTATATATATCATATATATATATATATCACATATATATATATATCATATATATATATATCACATATATATATATATTACATATATATATCACATATATATATCACATATATATATCACATATATATATCACATATATATATCACATATATATATCACATATATATATATATATATCACATATATATATCACATATATATATCACATATATATATCACATATATATATCACATATATATATATATCACATATATATATCACATATATATATATATCACATATATATATCACATATATATATCACATATATATATCACATATATATATCACATATATATATCACATATATATATCACATATATATATATATATCACATATATATATATATCACATATATATATATATCACATATATATATATATCACATATATATATCACATATATATATATATCACATATATATATTACATATATATATCACATATATATATATATATCACATATATATGTGATATATATATATATATATATATCACATATATATATATATATCACATATATATATATATATATATCATATATATATATATCACACATATATATATATCACACATATATATATATCACACATATATATATATCACATATATATATATATCACATATATATATATATCACATATATATATCACATATATATATCACATATATATATATATATCACATATATATATATCACATATATATATATCACATTTATATATATATATATATCACATATATATATATATATATATATCACATATATATATATATCACATATATATATATATATATCACATATATATATATATCACATATATATATATATATCACATATATATATCACATATATATATATCACATATATATATCACATATATATATATATATATATATCACATATCATCATCATCATCATCTTCGTTTAACGTCCATTTTCCACGCTAGCATGGGTTAGACAATTACATGATTATATGTATACATATACATATATATATGATTATGTGTATACATATATATATGATTATGTGTATACACATACATATGATTATGTGTATACACATATATATATATATATATATATATATATACATAAATATATGATTATATGTATACATATACATATGATTATGTATATATATATATATATATACACATACATATATACATATATATATATATATATATATATATATATATATGTATCATCATTGTTTAATGTCCATCTTCCACGCTAGTATGGGTTAGACGGCTTTGTTCTATTTGATGTGAGAATGGTCAGGAGATCATGTCTCACTCGCACGGAATATACATACATACAACCATACATACATATATATATATATATATATATATATACATACATATATATATATATATATATATATACATACATACATACATATATATATATATACATACATATATATATATATATATATATACATATACATACATACATACATATATATATATATATGTATGGTTGTAACTGTGCATAATCCTTAATGTGAAATCTCGTTTTGTCCTTTATATATAGTCTAACCCATGCTAGCATGGAAGATAGACGTTAAACGATGATGATTATATATATATATATATATATATAGTGGAGGGAAGCTGCAGTAGAGGTAGACCACGATAGACCTAGGCAGAGGTGGTAAGAGCTGATTTCAAATCACTGAGACTCACAGAAGAGATGATAAAAGAATGCAACAAGTGGAGAGATGCTGTGCTGAAAAGGACCCGTCCAACCCATGCAAGTGTGGAAAACAGACATAAAAACATTGGTCAGGATGATATCATATATATATATATGTACAATATTATTACAATATGATCCTCCCCAAGTATAACAATATATATATATGTGTGAGTGTGTGTGTGCGTCTGTGTGAGTGTGTGTGTGCGTCTGTGTGAGTGTGTGTGTGCGTATGTGTGAGTGTGTGTGTGCGTCTGTGTGTTTGTATGTATATATATATATCATCATCATCATTTTATTTTACATCTGCTTAGTCCCTGCTTGCAAGAGTGGGACGGGAACTGATTTTGGCTTCATTTCTACAGCTGGATGCCCTTCCTAACACCAACCTCATTTACAGTGAGGGCTGGGTGCTTTTTTGCCGTGGCACCTCCACGACCACTTTGCAGTGGAATGATAGGGACCCCAGTCCTATCATCTCATTTCTACAGCTGAGTAAACTGGAGCAATGTGAAATAAAGTGTCTTGCTCAAGGAAACAACACATCACCCGGCCTGAGAATTGAACTCACAAGCTTTCGATTGCAAGGCCAATGCTCTAACCACTAAGGCATGTGCATATATATGGACCAGGCGATGCGTTATATCCTTGAGCAAGACACTTTATTTCATGTTGCTCCTTCTACCTGGAGTTGCGACCGATAGATAGTATTAGCAATTGGAAAGACCAACGGAAACATTGTTCCCTCGGTCCGATTTGACAAAAAAGTCGATCGTTCCTTATATATATATATATATATATATATATATATATATATATATATATATATACACATGTGGAGGTACATGGCTCCATGGTCGTCGGCCGTGGAGATGGACTTGAGTAGTTCTGACCCCTTCTAACAGTACTGCTTGTCCACGTATATATATATATATATATATATATATATATATATATTTGCCAATGAAGGGTCACTCTTTCCAAGTGCAGGGTAGAGTATATGATGTTTATGTTTGTAGAAGAAAGTGACATTGCAGCAAGATGTGGGTATTAAATGTTGAGGATATGCAAAGACTAGAAAAGAATGAATCAAACATGCTCTGTTGGATGTGTGATGTTTGGTGTGCATGAATGAGAAAACAGAGATGAGTTAAGAGAAAAACTCGGTAGAAGAAGAATGAGATATAAGAAGCAGAAGAGAAGATTGGTAGCTACATGTGTATGTTGATGATAGGGTGGAGGTATGTTGATGATAGGGTGGAG
The DNA here is from genome assembly GCA_964016885.1 of Eledone cirrhosa. NCBI lineage: Eukaryota > Metazoa > Mollusca > Cephalopoda > Octopoda > Eledonidae > Eledone > Eledone cirrhosa. The sequence continues at coordinate 80,639 of CAXHJY010000079.1, forward strand.
GTATGCCAGAAGTTCTGAGTTTTAAGAAGTCACAGAAGAGCAAAACAAGGGGAAGACATTGAGGTTGAGAGGGAAAAATAATCCTAACATGCTGAACCTTATAAAGAAGATAACAAAAGAAAACAGTAAAGTGAAGGGATAAAGTAGAGGAGGAGGACATGTCAAACCCATGCTAGGATGGAAATACTGATGTCATAATGATGATGATGGTGATATATGAGTGTGTATGTGTGTGAAAGAGAGAGTATGTGAGAGAGTGTGTATGAGAAAGAGTGTGTGTGTGTGAGAGAATGTATGTGAGAGTCTATATATATATGTGAGAGTTTATATGTGTGCATGTGTATCCTTTACCAAAGTATATTGGCAGAGGATGTAAGTTAGCGGTGTATATGAGAGAGTGTATGTGTATATGTAAGACTGAGTGTGAGAGTGTATGTGTACATGTGAGAGTATATATATGTGAGAGGAGTGTGTGTGAGTGTGTGTGTATGTACATGTGAGAGTATATGTGTATGAGAGAGTGTATGAGAGTGTGTGTATGTACATGTGAGAGTATATATGTACATGTGAGTGTGTGTATGTACATGAGAGAGAGTATATATATATATATGTGAGTGTGTGTGGGAGAGTGTATATGTACATGAGAGTGTGTGTATGTACATGAGAGTGTGTGTATGTACATGAGAAAGAGTATATATATGTGAGAGAGTGTGTGTGTATGTACATGAGAGAGAGTATATATATGTGAGAGAGTGTGTGTGTGTCTATGTACATGTGAGAGTGTGTGTGTGTATGTACATGTGAGAGAGTGTGTGTGTATGCACATGTGAGAGAGTGTGTGTGTATGTACATGTGAGAGAGTGTGTGTGTATGTACATGTGAGAGTATATATATGTGAGAGAGTGTGTGTGTGTACATGTGAGAGAGTGTGTGTGTGTTTGTACATGTGAGAGTGTGTGTATGTACATGTGAGAGTATATATATGAGAGAGTGTGTGTGTGTGTACATGTGAGAGAGTGTGTGTGTGTTTGTACATGTGAGAGTGTGTGTATGTACATGTGAGAGTATATATATGAGAGAGTGTGTGTGTGTACATGTGAGAGAGTGTGTGTGTGTTTGTACATGTGAGAGTGTGTGTATGTACATGTGAGAGTATATTTATGTGAGAGAGTGTGTGTGTATCCTTTACCAAAGTATATTGGCAAAGGATGTAAGCTAGCGGTGTATACAGACGTGATATAAAGAACACAATATAGCAGAACATATGTAGTCTGATAGAAGAAAAGCTGTAAACATTTCCACACATTTAACAAGGAGATGAAAGGAACAGTAAGGGGTTATAGTGTAAAACATACAGTATATAATATATGGAAGGGAAATAGGCTTATGTACCAAGAAAATATTGATTTCTCTTGTAATATTATAGAGGATGAAAATAAAGGCTGATTGATTTGAATTAATCCCACAATATAGGATAGGTGCTGCTCACTCGTTGACCTTGGAAAAAATGAAGGGGTTAAGATGACCCTAGTCGGGATTTGAACTCAGTTTTGAGATTGACAAAACTAAATTGTTGTAATTGTAGTGTAATGGTTGTATGGTTGTGTTTAGTTTAGTATACTATTGTTGTTGTAGAGATACCCTTGATGTTAACAATGGGATATAAGGGAGAGAGAGAGAAAGGGGAGGGGAGATAGAAAAAAAAAAATATATGTAGCTCCAGAGTCCAATCCAGGGTACCTATAGTAAAAAAAGTACTCAATATACATTACTAGAGTATAAACGTCAAATTTAATATAATAGAAATGGCTTCTACAGGACCAGTTCTCTCTCTCTCTCATATATATATATATATATATATAACCAATGTTGCCTCACGTGGGACAATTCCCGTCTAAACCCATGCTAGCGTGGAAGATAGATGTTAAATGACGATGATGATGATGATGATATATATATATATATATAGAATAGGGTGAACATTCACTGGGGATGCTCATTTGCAGTATAAACTGGACTGGTCATAATTGGCATAGCACTAAGATAGCGTTAAGCATAATAGGAGTGTATATGAAAACACATACTTTGTCTGTATAAAATAAACATATGAGAGCCTCGCTAGCAAATGAGTGGTTAGTTACAGTTGTGTGACATCAATGGTGTAACATGAGAGGTGTGACATGAGAGATATGACATGAATGGTCAGTTGCTGTGGTGTGACGTGTGCTGTTGTTGTGGTGTGACATGAGAGGTGTGACATGTGGTCAGTTGCTGTGGTGTGACATGAGAGGTGTGACATGTGGTCACTTGCTGTGGTGTGACATGAGAGGTGTGACATGTGATGTTGCTGTGGTGCGACATGAAAGGTGTGACGTGTGGTCAGTTGCTGTGGTGTGACATAAGAGGTGTGACATGAATGGTGTGACATGTGGTCAGTTGCTGTGGTGTGACATGAGGGGTGTGACATGTGATGTTGCTGTGGTGTGACATGAGCGGTGTGACATGAAATGTGTGGCATGTGTGGTCAGTTATTGTGGTGTGACATAAGTGAATGAATGAGGCACCAACCATTCATTGTAACAAACTGTCAATAGATATATTTAGTATATAATAGTCGGTCTAATATAATAGTAGGTCTAATATATATTATAGTAGGTCTAATATATATTATAGTAGGTTTAATATATATAATAGTAGGTCTAATATATTATAGTAGGTTTAATATATATTATAGTAGGTCTAATATATATTATAGTAGGTCTAATATATATTATAGTAGGTTTAATATATATTATAGTAGGTCTAATATATATAATAGTAGGTTTAATATATATTATAGTAGGTCTAATATATTATAGTAGGTCTAATATATATTATAGTAGGTCTAATATATATTATAGTAGGTCTAATATATATTATAGTAAGTCTGATATATATTATAGTAGGTCTAATATATATTATAGTAAGTCTAATATATATTATAGTAGGTCTAATATATATTATAGTAAGTCTAATATATATTATAGTAAGTCTAATATATATTATAGTAGGTCTAATATATATTATAGTAGGTCTAATATATATTATAGTAAGTCTAATATATATTATAGTAGGTCTAATATATATTATAGTAAGTCTAATATATATTATAGTAAGTCTAATATATATTATAGTAAGTCTAATATATATTATAGTAGGTCTAATATATATTATAGTAAGTCTAATATATATTATAGTAAGTCTAATATATATTATAGTAGGTCTAATATATATTATAGTAGGTCTAATATATATTATAGTAAGTCTAATATATATTATAGTAAGTCTAATATATATTATAGTAGGTCTAATATATATTATAGTAGGTCTAATATATATTATAGTAAGTCTAATATATATTATAGTAGGTCTAATATATATTATAGTAAGTCTAATATATATTATAGTAAGTCTGATATATATTATAGTAAGTCTGATATATATTATAGTAGGTCTAATATATATTATAGTAAGTCTAATATATATTATAGTAAGTCTAATATATATTATAGTAAGTCTGATATATATTATAGTAGGTATAATATATTATAGTAAGTCTAATATATATTATAGTAAGTCTAATATATATTATAGTAGGTCTAATATATATTATAGTAGGTCTAATATATATAATAGTAGGTCTAATATATATTATAGTAAGTCTGATATATATTATAGTAGGTCTAATATATATTATAGTAAGTCTAATATATATTATAGTAGGTCTAATATATTATAGTAAGTCTAATATATATTATAGTAAGTCTAATATATATTATAGTAGGTCTAATATATATTATAGTAGGTCTAATATATATAATAGTAGGTCTAATATATATTATAGTAAGTCTGATATATATTATAGTAGGTCTAATATATATTATAGTAAGTCTAATATATATTATAGTAGGTCTAATATATTATAGTAGGTCTAATATATTATAGTAGGTCTAATATATATTATAGTAGGTCTAATATATATTATAGTAGGTCTAATATATATTATAGTAAGTCTAATATATATTATAGTAGGTCTAATATATATTATAGTAAGTCTGATATAATTAAGATAAAATATGGTAGCCGTCATTCTTTGGAATCCTTCATGTCTTAGTTTTTTTCTATAGCAGTAAAAATGTAGGGTAAGAAGATTAATACTTAAGGAATGTAGAGCAGCCATAATAGAAGAGATCTTAGATTAAATATGGAAGAAAGAGTGAAGAATTGTTACTTCATCAACTTTAATCTTATTTCTGGAATTGGATAAGAATAAGTTGAGAATATGGCTGAACAATATAGAATGCAATTAGTAAGAAAAAGAAAAAGAAACTGAGCAATTAAAGATGAAAGGAAAGTATATTATTTGGTAGAGAGACTGACTGATATAGAGACTAGACAGTTGAATGTTGGAATCAAACAAATGAGACATGGACAACAACAACAACAACAACAACAACAAAGTCTATTTATTGTTCCCTTGTACTATGTTGGATATTTAACTATTCCTCACTAATCAGCCATATTGGTGGATGTTTGGATGATTAATTAAATAGTTTGTTTTGTAAACATGAAGTCTCCAGTTTGACTTATCTCACGAAACCAGGATAAAGTTTAGCCTGAAGAACCTCCAGGCTGAGGACTAACTTTAACTTCCTACCAGGGCTGGATTTAATGGGGGGTAAAGGGGGAAATTGTGTTCTGAATACTTGTGTGGTAGACATACCACCTAGTAACTAGGTACTTTTAGTGAAGTACCCTAATGTTGAGTGCTAGACATACCACTACTACTACCACCATTACTACCACCACTACTACCACCACCACTACTACCTGGTCACTAGGTACTTTTAGTGGGTGCACTAATGTTGAGTGGTAGACATACCACTACCATGTCACTGGGTACACTCTGCTGTTGCAAGCATTCAGGCCAGGGTTCCAGTTTGAGAATCATTTCCTCCCTACCCTTCAACCATCTCTGGTCAGGAAAAGAAGGGTAATGCTCACACAGATGGTAAAAATTACTCTCTGCTTATTCCCGTGTCTAAATCACACCTTTTCCCATGAAAATATGGTTGGGTTGCATGTAATACAAGTTGGGGGAAACACATGCGACTTATTTACTGGACCTACAAAAGCTCAGTTTAAAATATATGGTACATTATAAATATTGTATTTAAAATGTAGGTGTGGCTTATACATGAGTATATGTTGTATTTAAAATATAGGTGTGACTTATACACGAGTATATGTTGTATCTAAAATGTAGGTGTGACTGATACATGAGTATATATTGTATTTAAAATGTAGGTGTGACTTATACACGAGTATATGTTGTATCTGAAATGTAGGTGTGACTTATACATGAGTATATGTTGTATTCCGAACTTAAAGTCAAAAGTCCCCCAGTTTAGAGGGAAGTCAAACAAGTAGGTTATGCTTTAATGTTTTTTTTTTATCTTGAATTATTACAAGTAAAGTCAAACATTGCACTCCAGAAGAAAGATAAGCAATTATACTGTTTCAATGTCTTTCAGTAGACCACCCCTACACCATTGCAACATATCGAGAAAAACAACAACAAAACAAACTATATAGCTATCCTTACTAAAGTAAAAACTACGTAGGATATTCCTCTCTATAGATTTGAAAGACAACCAAATCCCCTCCAACTTTCATAGCAGCTGTTTAATCTAACAGACATAAGCATCTGTTTCCTTCATAAAACAATCTGTTTGACCCACTACTCCACTATATTCATTTCTTTAACTTCTTTTATGAACATGGAAAGTTTTTATTTACAATATTCTAGTTGCTATGTAATAAATATTTTAAAAAACCTGATGTCTTTCATGATGTCATTACTACCAAAATATCCCCACTTGCTTTATGCGTGACCTGCACAATAAGCATCATGTTTTATTATCATCACTGTATCATGCCCCCTTGCTTTATACTTTATCTATGGCCTTCACAATAACTATTATATTCTATTATCGTCCCTCTATCACATGTGCTATATTCAAAATTCAGAAATCAAACGACTCAGAAGTATCACAATCATTGTCCTCTGATGACAGATGTTTTCCAGTTAAAAATAATTATCAATGAAACAGGAATATTATTTAACCCTTTAGCATTTAAACTGGCCATATCTTGGCAGAATTCTCTCACCTCTTTCTGTTCAAACTGGCTATAACTGGCCACTCATACTGACATTAAGGTATTGTTCTCACAGTAAATAATATCAAAATCTCATAGATTCGATATTATGCGAGATAATTATGTAAGGTAAAGCCTTTACCACAAAAATACAATAGTATATATAGAGTAATGTAAATACTAAAGGGTTAAGTTGTAAAGCAGCAAGTTGACAAAGTTGTTAGAACATTGGAGAGAATGCTTTGCAGTATTGGTATTATGTATTTCAGCTCTCTGGTCAACTTTGCCTTTCATCCTTTTAGAGATGATAAATTAGATATCTGACAAGTATTGTAGCCAATTCTTCTTCTCTCCATGTAATTTCTATGGAAGAAATCAGCTGTGTTCAGACCTGGAGTAGATTAGGCTTTAGCAGGTATAAAAGGTGAAAGTGAAGCTGTATGTCATGATGTCACCCTCCTGATGGCACCCTTAAGAACTCATAAGGAGTTGTGAGCCTAAAGAAAGAAGGGAGGGAGTATTGTATGATGTTACTTCACTCTCCTTCTATGCTGTATTTTACTGACATTATACATAGCCTCTGTGGGCTGGACATAGAGTAGGTCACAGCTGGACAGAGTAGGTCACAGCTGGACAGAGTAGGTCACAGCTGGACAGAGTAGGTCACAGCTGGACATAGAGCTGGACAGAGTAGGTCATAGCTGGACATAGAGTAGGTCACAGCTGGACATAGAGTAGGTCATAGCTGGACAGAGTAGGTCACAGCTGGACAGAGTAGGTCACAGCTGGACAGAGTAGGTCACAGCTGGACATAAAGCTGGACATAGAGTAGGTCATAGCTGGACAGAGTAGGTCACAGCTGGACATAAAGCTGGACATAGAGTAGGTCATAGCTGGACAGAGTAGGTCATAGCTGGACATAGAGTAGATCACAGCTGGACATAGAGTAGATCACAGCTGGACATAGAGCAGGTCACACCTAGACATAGAATGGGTCACAGCTAGACATAGAATAATTATATTACTGAATGTAATTTCCTAATATAAAACGATACATTTAGTATGCTTGTTGAGTCAGTTTAGAGGAAATTACCTTAAAATTTATGGTAAAAAATAAAGATAACATCTTATTCAAATTGTAATTATATATAAACCCATGCTAGCGTGGAAGATAGATGTTAAACGATGATGATGATATGAATAGGTTAACCCCTTTGTTACCAATATGACTAAAACCAGCTCTGGTTCTATGAAATAAAGTCACCAATTTTAAAAGTTTCCAATTTATATTAAAATTTTCCAACATGAAATGACTCAAAACAGTTTGAAAGTGTGGACCACAAGTGTGTCTATGGTCCATATATGCTGTACCTATGGACCATAAGTGTACCCCTACTCCATACACAGTACAGCTATGGACCATAAGTGTACCCCTGGTCCATACACAGTGTACCTATGGACCATACGTGTACCCCTGCTCCATACACAGTGTACCTATGGACCATAAGTGTACCCCTGCTCCATACACAGTACACCTAGGACCACAAGTGTACCCCTGGTCCATACACAGTGTACCTATGGTCCATAAGTGTACCTCTGCTCCATACACAGTGTACCTATGGACCATAAGTGTACCCCTGCTCCATACAGTGTACCTATGGACCATAAGTGTACCCCTTCTCCATACATAGTGTACCTATGGACCATAAGTGTACCCCTACTCCATAAGTGTGCTGTGAGGTTTTGAGGTGATAATCAATGTTAAACATGAAGCTGTAAGAAAAACTATAATTCCAATAAATAATGTGTTGACACTAAAGAAAAGTAAAGAGAAAATATACTTACTTGTATAGGATTGTTACAGAACTCTCCTTGAAAATAAGGGTATTTCATTTGGACTCCCTTACCCTTAAAACATTGAAGGATATTTTCCAAGATTTTCTTGCGAACACTTTCCATATCAAAAAGGCATATCGCAGAATGTTTTGATGAAGAAGTACTAAATGCACCCACTAAAAGGGTTATATTCTGCTTAATTGATCTTTTCTGATAATGGTATCTAGAATAGGTTGTATGAATAATAGATGCCGCCCGCAGTACACTGTATTCTCCATGTTTTCCCTTGCAACGAAGTGGAGCATCTACAAAGGAGTTTAACTCTGTATCGTTTTCACAGAATTGAATTATTTTTGATTCATTGGAATTATCTGTAGAATGGACAGTTAGAAAATAGCTGTAGTCTGAATCACTAAATCCTGTAATGTATTGAAGGTCAACATTTTTTCTAAATATATCACTGTATCGGATAGAAGCAAGTTTCTTCCAGTTTTTTTTATGGAACACTCTCCATATTGATATATCTTCAAGCAGGTCACTCCTAGTGTAACTGGTCGCAAGATATAAGATACCACTTTTATGAGTGATGAATGCAACAGTAGAAGCGTTTCTTTGGTTTGCAGCCATTGGTTGGTTAATTTCTTTAGAAATGGAAATATTTTCTAAGTTCCTTACTTGGCAGGAACCCTGAAATATACTGCCACATGATATCAACTTGTTTTCTTGATTTAAAAGAAGTACTTTGTTGTAGTTCATGGTTAATGAGAGTTCCATTCCACACTCTGTCTTGCTGACAGGTAATGCACACATAGGATTGTCATCTTTAGGACCTGTTATGGTTTCTTCAGTCATAGTCAGGTTTAAATCCAGTTGATATATTCGGTTCATAGCTCCAATATACAAGAAACCATCTCTTGTATTTATCACCATGTGGTTCAGTGGATTGGAAAAGTTTTGTGATATCAAGGTCACCGAAGAAACCTTGATCCAACAAAGAAGGAAAACTGCTGTCCATAAATGGAGCATTTTATAAATTAATGGTATCTAACCTAGACGGAGAATGTATGTGTAGATTGAAATGTTCCCTATTCATGTGGAAGGACTTGGCCATTGTTTAAATGATCTAATTTCTAGGAAATTAGATATTCTAACCATTCTTTATTTTAGCCTTGTCTTTTTTGGGTACATTTTGTTGTCAACCCTGAAAAAGAAAAGAAAAAAAAAGAAATTAGATCATAAATTCATTAAATATTTACAGCAAAAAAAAAACAAAAAACAAAAAAAAAACAAAAAACAAAAAAAAAACAAGACTGAATAAAAACTAGTTC
>CAXHJY010000079.1:95000-100000 GCA_964016885.1 Eledone cirrhosa
CAGTAATACACTGAGGATGATGTAATCAACTTTCCCCTCCCTTAAAATTGTTGTCTTGTGCCTAAATCAGAAACAATTATTATTATTGCGACGATGAGAACGATGAAAATGAAATAAAAGTATTTGTGTCCTCATCACACTTTCCATAATGTAACTTGCAGTACTACTACCACCAGCACTAGCACCACAACCACTGCTACTACTACTACCAGCACTAGCACCACAACCACTGCTACTACTACTACCAGCACTAGCACCACAACCACTGCTACTACTACTACCAGCACTAGCACCACAACCACTGCTACTACTACTACCAGCACTAGCACCACAACCACTGCTACTACTACTACCAGCACTAGCACCACAACCACTGCTACTACTACTACCAGCACTAGCACCACAACCACTGCTACTACTACTACCAGCACTAGCACCACAACCACTGCTACTACTACTACCAGCACTAGCACCACAACCACCACTATTACCACCAGCACTAGCACCACAACCACCACTATTACCATCAGCACTAGCACCACAACCACTACTACTACTACCAGCACTAGCACCACAACCACTGCTACTACTACTACCAGCACTAGCACCACAACCACCACTATTACCACCAGCACTAGCACCACAACCACCACTATTACCATCAGCACTAGCACCACAACCACTACTACTACTACCAGCACTAGCACCACAACCACTGCTACTACTACTACCAGCACTAGCACCACAACCACCACTATTACCACCAGCACTAGCACCACAACCACCACTATTACCATCAGCACTAGCACCACAACCACTACTACTACTACCAGCACTAGCACCACAACCACTGCTACTACTACTACTACCAGCACTAGCACCACAACCACCACTATTACCACAAGCACTAGCACCACAACCACCACTATTACCATCAGCACTAGCACACAACCACTACTACTACTACCAGCACTAGCACCACAACCACTGCTACTACTACTACCAGCACTAGCACCACAACCACCACTATTACCACCAGCACTAGCACCACAACCGCTGCTACTACTACAAGCACTAGCACCACAACCACTACTACTACTACAAGCACTAGCACCACAACCACTACTACTACAAGCACTAGCACCACAACCACTAACCACTACTACTACCACCAGCACCAGCACCACCACCACTACTACCACCATCACCACCACCACTACTACCACGATCACCACCATCACCACCACCATCAACACCACCACCACCACTACTACCACCATCACCACCACCACCACCACTAGCACCACCACCGCCACCACCACTACCACCACCACCACTACCACCACCACCACCACCCCCAGTACCACCACCACCACTACTACTACTACTAATGTATTAAATCAGTCCAAAATCCAAATGAAATATCCAGAAAAAATATCCAAATTTTAATAACTTTAAGGAAAATGTATTTACAGAAACTGAAATGAAAAATGTTAGACTTTTTTATGTAAATATTTTTAATATCTATTTTTCTGTATTGTCACGGGTGGGATGATTTACTTGGTATATAGCAAATGTTGTTACGGTTGGTTGGTTTTCCAACTACTGTCAACTCAACCGTGAAATTAGAGTAGAATGTGTGTGTGTGCATCTATGTGTGTGTTTGTGTGCATCTATGTGTGTGTTTGTGTGCATCTGTGTGTGTGTGTGTGTGATTGTGTTTGTTTAGTCAGGCAAACTGGAACAAGTAAAGTTAGATGAATTGTTCATAGCTATGAAACAAAGGGTTGAACTCATGACCATGTACTTATGAGCAGATGTATAATGAAAGGCACTCCACTTATGGCCATCCCATCTTTTTTTCCCAGGCAAGGTGCACGTATGTAGGACCATATCTAATGCATCTGTCTTTTAACAAGACAATGGGGGAGTGATTTGAGGGGAATTTGGCTGCCACATCTAGCAGGTGAAGACACCACATAGAAGCTTCCTTGTGAGATATATACTAGTACAGGGGTCTCGAACTTAAGGACTTAAAAGGGCCATTATGTCTTGAGGGAGAGGCCGAGGGGACCTAACGAGTGGTCGTGGTGGTTGGTGAGGGGGATGTGATTTCTACCAGTTATAATAATGCTATACAGCTGATAGTCTTTATAACATTATAACTATCATATATGTATTTATCAAACTAAATACACATATGACAGTCACCTAAATGGGAAATGTGAAATAAAATTAAATATAGTCAAACAAATTTTCTGTTTCAAATTTTACATAATTTCATTTTTACTTTTCATAAATTCCCTTTGTTCTGTTTTCATTTTTGATAAATTCCATTTTATTCCATTTTATTGTAATTTGTGGATAAATCACAATAAATCGTATTATAAGTATTATTAAAACAGGGACAAAATACCAAGTTTAAAAATATTAGTCCTAAAATGGTTCTATCACACGTCATAGAATAGTAGTTTGCTCTCTACAGGTTAGAGACTCATGTGTTGTATATGACATTGCTGTTGACCGACTGAAATATCATCACGCTAGCATGGGTTAGACAGATTGTCCTATTGTGAAACAAGTCAGATCAGATGACCAGGTCTTGCTAATACAGAACTGCCACCCACATTTACAGTGTGTGCTCTGTGCTTTTTGCTGCAACACCTACACAACCACTTTACAGTGTAGACTGGGCACTCTTTGTCACATCACCAACACAACCATCATTCATGCTATAATGAGTTTTTGATTTTATGATAAGTATATATGGTCCAGTGATTTGAGCTCATGATTGTAAGGTCGTGGTTTAAATATTTTGACTAAGCAGTACATTAAATCCTTCAACAAGGGCCCATTGCAGTCTTTAAGCATATCATTTTATTTTATATTGCTTTAGTCCACTCAGCTGAAAAACAAATGAGTTCCAGTAACAGGTGGAGATTTAACTTTTCAATGGACAGGCATCTTATCCATGAGGGAGTGTAGTAATCTCACTTACTTAAGGCTTTGTCAAACCAATTTAACATTAAAATGAACAATATTATTGCAGGTATTTAAAGACAGGCTGGTATGATTAATATGATTTTAAACTAAATAAATAAAAAGCCTGCCCTGAAAGAGATATCATTTACTATAGCAAACAGTTCAGTAATGTGAAGTATATAAAGTGGTTTTGTATAAAGAGGCTTAGAAAATCATTATATAGCTAATGATTCACTAGAACATTTTTTTGACTCCACTGATGTTAAAATGTGCTAAACACTGCTTGACTGCAAGACTGCTGAATGATTCATTAATTTTCTCTTCTTCCTGGATGGACAACTAATATCAACTGGCATTTGATACATCCATGGTGCTTATCAGTATTGACCATCATTATTTAATTGCTAGTTTCCTTCACAGGATATATTGTCTGAGGTTTTTTGTTTTTGTATATGTCTCCTGTCTGTCTCTCTACATTTAATTCTTGCTTTTATTTTTCTCTTCTGTTTGTTTCCACTGATACATATCGTCGTAGAAAGTACGGGTGTCAACATGTCATTACAATTCATTATTTCCAACAAAATAAGATGATGGAGGTGGAATTGACAGATATGCTAGATTTTCATCTCTGGTATAAATGTCTAACAGATTTAAATGAGGCAGTCTGTATGGCCTGGTGGCCTGTACATGGTGGTTTAAGACAGGCTGGGAATTTACAGAATTGTTAGAGCATCAGACAAAATACTTTATTCTATGGTATTTCTTCTAATTATCTCAATGTTCTGAGTTCAAATCCCACTTGAGGTCAACTTTCCCTTTCATTCATCCTGTTTACTTTTTACTTTTCACACACACACACACACACACACACACACACACACACACACACACACACACACACACACACACACACATATATATAGGGTGTCCCACAAAATTATATACACTTTGATTAGAATGCTGTTGAAGTGTGTATACATTTTTGGGGACCCCCCTAATATATATATATATAATATATATAGTGTAGTGAAAAATCAGAAGGTTATATCCAAATCTGGTTGAGCACTCAATCAAAAGGACAAGTTGGGTATAGAGTTAATTCGACAACAAATATCGTTTGGTAATAATTGATGTGGAATTAATTCGCCCTCTCTTTATATATATCTTTCTCTCTCTTTATATATATATATACAATATATACAAAAAGAGGGAGAAAGACACATAGAGAGAGAGAGAGAGAAAGAGAGAGAGAAAGAGAGAGAGAAAGAAAGAGAGAGAGAGAAATAGAGAGAGAAATAGAGAGAGAAAGAGAGAGAAAGAGAGAGAGAAAAAGAGAGAGAGAAAGAGAGAGAGAGAGAGAGAAAGAGAGAGAGATGAAGAGAGAGAGAGAGAGAGAGAAGAAGAATATAGCAGTGATCTTCTGGGATATGGAAGAAGTAAAAGAAATGAATCCCGAAAGTATTCTAGAATCCTCCATTGGTGAGACATGGAAGAGTGAGGAAGCTTGGCAGAAGAAATAGATGGGGAATAATGGATTATAAAATATTGATACTGGATAACTATATTATCTCTGGTGGTGGTGGTGGTGGTGGTGGTGGTAGGTGTATATGTGGTGGTGGTGTGGTGGTGGTGGTGGTGGTATATCTGGTGGTAGTGGTAGTGGTATATCTGGTGGTGGTGGTAGGTGTATATATGGTGGGTTGAGAGAAGGGGGAGGACACTGTCATTAGATCTGACAGGTGTCAGTGTATAAATGGTCAGCTGAGAGAGGGGGAGGGAGAAAGGGAGAGGGGGAGAGCAAAGGAGAGGGGGAGAGCAAAGAAGAGGGGAGAGAGACATAGAAGAGAAGTGGAGAGGGGAGAGAGGGGGGAGAGGAGGGGGGAGAGGAGGGGGGAGAGGAGGGGGGAGAGGAGGGGGAGAGAGTGAGAGAAGTGGGGAGAGAGAGAGTGAGAGAAGGGGAGAGGGGGAGAGAGTGAGAGAGGGGGAGAGAGTGAGAGGAGAGAGAAAAGAAGAGGGGA
>CAXHJY010000079.1:102500-110000 GCA_964016885.1 Eledone cirrhosa
TGTTGCTGCTGTTGTTGTTGCTGCTGTTGTTGCTGCTATTGTTGCTGCTGTTGTTGTTGTACAGTTCAATGTTTTAGCAATATGATAAGTATTTGGTTTAACAACAACAATTGGTGCAACTAAAGTATCATCCCTTGCCATAATACCATAAAAATATACATATACTACACCCCCCTCATCACCAGTCCCTCCACCTCTACTACTACCACCGCCACCACTACCACCACTGCCACCAACACCACCACCACCACTGCCGCCAACACCACCACCACCACCACAACTAATAATAGCAACAACAAACAATAAACTTATCAAAGTTATCAAAAAGCTTAATCAATTCACAAGGAGCCAGAATATTGGTTTTCTTTATTACTTATGGATCAGGAATAAAATTCAAAATAGGTCCACTCCTAGATTTATTAAATATACATACACACACATATATATAAATATATATACACATGTTATATATATTTCTATGTTATATATATATATATAAATATATATATACATGTTATATATATAAATATATATATATACATTCATATTATATATATATTTAATATATATGGCCCCCAGCCCAACTGAGAATTCAGTGTTCCTGCTTGAGTACTGACTCGGTCTGTGAACATCCATCCAATCCTTGCTAGCAGGGAAAACGGATGTAAAATGATGAGAATAATATATATATATCTGTATATACATATATACACAGACACGTGTATGTATGGGTATATCTATCTATATATATACATATATGTGTATGTGTAATATAGACAGGCTAATTAATGCTGGAGACAAATTTCTTGCAAAGCAGGAATCCATCCTAACAACAGAATCCATAATCAGATTGTATCAATGTTGGTTTTTAAAAAAAACAACTCACCAACAATAAATTGTTTTAAAGTCTTTGATCTTTATTATGTGGTATTTTAGAAAAAAATCCCCAGAGTGGATTGAGCCAGAAATACATATGATTATTATAGAGTTGTTCCCTATAGACTTTCCATGAAGGGGAGTGGTTTAGTGTTTAGGGTGATTGGTTAATGATTATATAGTGGCAGTGTCCCAGTATGGCCCCAGCCTGTTGGCTGGAACATGTGATAGAGTGATAGAATTATAGTCAGGAGTCTGGTCCACTGTGAGCCAAGCATTTTGTTTTTTGAGCCAAGCATTTTGGTTTTTGAGCCAAGCATTTTGTTTTTTGAGCCAAGCATTTTATTTTTTGAGTCAAGCTTTTTGTTTTTTGAGACAAGCATTTTATTTTTTGAGTCAAGCTTTTTGTTTATTGAGCTAAGCATTTTATTTCACATAACTCCAAACCAACTCTGCTGGCATATGTGAGTTGTACCAGTAATTCCAGTAATTCAAATGGTGAACCTTGTCATACACAGTACCATCCTGAATCTCCCTGAGAACTACATTAAAGGTAGGGTGCAAGTGTTTGTGTAATAATCAACCACTTCCACATTAATTTCACAAGCAGGCAGTTCCATTGTTTTAACAACTGGAACAACAGATCATCAGAAACAACAGAGATACAAACACCTCCAGCTACAGAATCTCCATGATTATATAATTGTTTCTACTTTTGGCACAAGGCCAGCAATTACCCAGTACATTACTGGTACTTTATTTTATCAACCCCGTAAGGATGAAAGGCAAAGTTAACCTCAGCAGGATTTGAACTTGGAATGGCAAGTGCTTATAACTCAATGATTAAATAATAAGAAATGAAACCAACGAAATGTAGTTGATCAACCAGATAGAGGAGAATGAGGGGAAGGAGCAGGGAAGAGTTGGTAGCTTAAATAAACTTCAATGGTGGGAGGAAGAGGAGGGAAGAGTTGGTGGATTAAATCAACTCCAGTGGGAGGAGGAGGAAGAGGAAGAAAGGGGAGGTAAGTGTTGGTGGATTAAATCAACTCCAGTGGGAGGAAGAGGAAGAAAGGGGAGGTAAGTGTTGGTGGATTAAATCAACTCCAGTGGTGGGAGGAGGAAGAAAGAGGAAGCAGATTAAATCATCTTTAATACTCGAGTTGTTCTCTATTCTATTAATCCCTGAAAGATGAAAAGCAAAGTTGACCTCAACTAAATTTGAACTCAGAACCTACAGATCTGGGTTAAATATTGCAGGACATTTTTATCTAACACTCAGCTATTTCTGCTACAACTACAACAACTACAACAACTATAGCAACAACAACAACAGCAATATTCTCAATCAACCTTTGTTAGAGTAAAGCTATATCACTCAGAGCGAGGGGGAGCAGATCAATCATTTGAGAATCCAATAGATCAGATACGATAAGTTACAACTACCACCATTACTACTACTACCACTACTACAACCACCATTACTACTGCTACTACTACCACCACCACCACCACCACTACCACCACCACCACCACCACCATTACTACCACTACTACCACCATTACTACTGCTACTACCACCACCATTACTACCACTACTACCACCACTACTACCACCATTACCACTACCATTACTACCACTACTACCACCACCACCACCACTACTACCACTATTACCACCACCACCACTACCACTACTACCACCACTACCACTACTACCATTACTACCACCACCACCACCACTATCACCACCACCACCACCACCACCACCAATACTACCACATACATGGCTACATTGTACACCACTACATCACAGTCTGCTGTTTTATTGAGTTTAAGCATGTCGAAGTCTCTTTAATGTCCAACCAGAATCAACTTTCTGTGATATGTCCAGGGGATTTCATGTTGATTATAACAGAGAAATACCAGATGGAATGGATTGGTAGATGGTAGCTTTTGATTTCTTTTGGATTTATTGCAGTGCCGTAGCAACTCACCAGAGAGTTGAGGCCTTGTAATGAGGAGCAAACAGATTTTATGGATAATTGGGTCTGAACATGTATTTTGTATTTATCTCAGTTACATAGGAGATAACGAAAGCTTACAATAGTGTTGTAGTAGAGTTCTGATGTTTTCTTAATACATCTAGCTGTTTTGGCAAGTAATTAAAAAAAACAACAAAACATATATATATATATATATATATATATATATATATATATATATATATAAATAGTAACACAACAGTTAGTTCACCATACCAAGCACAATTGTTTCACCTTATGCCTCGGATCTTCAGCAAGGTGAAACAATTGTTCTCGGAATGGTGAACTAACTGTTGTGTTACTACTTCTTTCTACCAAACTCGTCCCATGGACTGAGTGCTCTACCACTACGGATATTACCTTTCAGTGTTCTACCTTTATATATATATATATAGACACACTAGAAGAGGAAGACCAAGGTTAACGTATGTTGATGCCCTAAGGACAGACACTGGTCTGTTGGAGACGCAGGACATGGCAGCCATAATGAGGGACAGAGACCGCTGGAGAGAACTCGTCCATGGATCTCGGGAATTTTATCCGCCCTAGAATATATATATATATATATATAAGAGAGTGTTCAGGTTTTCTTGAAGCATTGTGGAATAAGAAAAATGGTCAGTTAGGAAGCCTCTACAATGCAGATGGGTAAATATTCAGGTAACGAAATCCAGAAGTAAAAGGAAGATGAAATAAACGTAAATATAGGCAAAAGGTGTAAGGAGAAAAGAGGAAAAGGAAGAGGAAGAATGCCAGAGACTGTGTACCTTAAAAGATTTATTAGTCCCTCGTATTTAGTATTAGCATCCATGAACGGGGTGGTTTTCCGAAGGGAAAATATAAACGTCGTTGAACGTTGTTGGTTGCTGATAGTATGATTCTGTTTAAAATAAGGAGCATGTCAGCACCAGAACCTCGTCCTTCCGGAAGCACATCGACAAGTACAGAAACAAGGACGAGACACTCACTGTCACAGTGCTAACAACATAGCGTAACATTGGCACTTTAAGGGTGAAGGAAACCCTCTGGATAAATCGATTAGAACCTCCAATAAACAGCAGATATGAGAGAGAGGCACTATGGTTGATATTGGCTAAGACAGCAGCAATGATTTAGAATAACCTTCCGTTTACCCCACGCATGCGCAGGTCCAATGAATAACCCGTCAAAATAAAAATAAAAAAAATTAAACAACGTACATCGACGCATACGCAAGTCCAGCGAACAACTTTCAATTTTAAACAGAATCATACAACCAGCAACGTTCAACGACGTTTATATTTTCCTTTCGGAAAACCACCCCGTTGGTGGATGCGAAACCGAAATATAGGGACTAATAAATCTTGTAGGGTACACAGATTCTGGCATTCTTCCTCATTTCTCCTTTCGCATTTTAGGTATATTTACGTTTATTTTATTTTCCTTCTATTGCCAGAAGATTTACCCATTTGCATTGTAGAGGCTTCGAAACTGACTATATATATATATATATATATATATATATATATATATATATATATATATTAGAATAACAGATTAAAGTTTAAGCAAAGAGTCGCTGCTTTCACCCTTAACGGGATCCTCGCTTTTATTATTATTACTATATATATATATATACATATATATATATAGTAATAATAATAAATGTGAAGACCTATATATATATATATATAGGTGCAAGCATGGTACTATGGTTAAGGAGTTCCCACTACAACATTTATTTAGGAACAATATATATATATTGTAGTACAAACTTGGTATAAATATCCAAGGTCTTAGAACACTCAGTCCATGGGATGAGTTATAAACAGTTACAGTGGAGTACGTAGATACTTAAGTTTCACTGGGTTCAACACTGTTTCAGATAAATTACCTTTTCTTCTTATTTAGAAGTGGCGCTAATTAACTCAAACTAGTTCCCACTATATGCAAATGATCTCTCCAGCTAATGTTTTATTTGCACCATATGCAAATGAATGTCTCCAGTCGATGTTTGTTAATTCAAATGTTTATCATGTGTTTATTAGTGGACAGATCATTATGAAAATTTGCACTATTTAGAGTAAATACAGGATGTTACGTGTTTTAAAAAAATGTGACGTTTTTTGTTGGTAGGATGATAGCGGAGTAAAATTGTTTGGTGCAAATCTTAATCCCTTGGTTGAAGAATTAAGGATTCTAGTCTGTGTATTCCATATATGGCTTTACAGCTGTCACTGGTGTCACATAGAATCATGTGATGATTGTACTGTAAATTACAGCATTACATACAATGTCTAGAACTAGAAGGGTTGGCACACGCACACACACACACACATATATATATATATATACACAACACATACAGACACTCACACAGCACATATACACATACAGACACTCGCACAAAATAACACAGACACACAGCACAACACACACAATACACACAACACACACAACACACACATTAATTTGACAGGCTGGGTGAATTGACAGATATTTGTGGGTGGAGATCAAATTACTGAAAATTTAGAAATACAGAAGAGGGTCTAAAGCCAGATATCCCCCCACCCCGGGGTTATTTCCCAGCCCCTATGAGTTGGTTGTTATTCCCTTTGTTTTTGTTGTTTTTAATTCTTTATTTTTTTTGTGTTATTTTTGACTTCATTACATTTGGTTCTCTTCTCTTTATTTGGGTCTAAATGTTGGCCCAAAAGCCAGAAACCACCACAGGTAAAGATAATTCCAGTGTACTCAATTCCTGAACTGATGTTTTCTTCTGTGAAATTGGAAGGAGTGCCTCTGGTATGAGGCGGGAGCTGCCTGAAGTGGAATGGATGATGTAGCAGGTGTTACTGGCTGTTCTTCATGGCAATGTTTTAGCATCTTGTCAGCTAGGGATGTGTGTGTATGTGTGTGACAGCTCACACCTAGGCAGGTTTAGCTGTCTTCCTCTAAGGTATATCTCGCTGGAGGTGTCTTGGGTGATTTAATGATAGGGACCCCTGTCCTATCATCTCATTTCTACAGCTGAGTAAACTGGAGCAATGTGAAATAAAGTGTCTTGCTCAAGGAAACAACACGACTCGGTCCGAGAATTGAACTCACAACCTTTCGATTGCTCTAACCAGTAAGCCATGCTAGGGATGGAGCTGAGGTATATCCCGCTGCTGGTCAAGCTGGGTGGTATAAAGTTAAACCAGGCACCACTGTAGGAGTGTGAGACTGAGAATAAACATGCCAGACACTGCTGGTCAAGCTGGGGCACTAGCCTGTCCAAGATCATGTTGGACTAGATGGCATCCTATTTGGTTTGGGGGAACTGAATGTCTATGAGGAGAGAGAGAGTGGGGATAGACATCGTCAGGGCGGAGGCCCAGCTAGTTCCAAGTCACATAAGCTGTCTCTCATATTCCCGTGTTGTGGAGAACCTTGTTTCATTGTCTCTTTTCTCACTTCCTGTTTATTATTTTAATCTCTTTACTTAAATACTTTCATGTTGGTGTATATTTTAGCAAGACAAATTGGGTAAGACTAGGGTGGTGGGGTGGTAGTGCTGGTGGTGGTGGTGCTGGTGGTGCAATACAATCAACAGTATGTAGAACTAAGGTGGTGGTGGTAGTGTTGTTGTTGTTGGTGGTGGTAGTAGTGCTGGTGGTGGTGTTGGGTGGTGGTGGTGCAATACAATCAACAGTATGTAGAACTAAGGTGGTGGTGGTAGTGTTGTTGTTGTTGGTGGTGGTAGTGGTGGTGGTAGTGCTGGTGGTGGTGTTGGGTGGTGGTGGTGCAATACAATCAACAGTATGTAGAACTAAGGGTGGCAGTGGTGGTGGTTGTGAAATCAAAAGGTTTGTTGATGTCTATGTTGAGTGTTCCTTCTGTGAGGCTGATGATGTTGCTCTATGCTAAAGGTTACAAAACAATTTAGATGAAAAGTACAAAAGCCAGCTTTGGGGTCAGAAGGGAAATGTGATAGCTTATTGAGAATCTTGTGAATAATTTGAAAGGAGCTTCTACTACTACTACTACTACTACTACTACTACTACTACTGTAGTAGTGGGGATAGTAGCAGTAATAGTGGTGATGGTAGTTGCAGTAGTAGTAGTAATAGTAGAAGTATTGGCAGTTGTAGTAGTAGTATAAATAATATTAGTAGTTGTAGTGGTGGTAGGTGTAATAGTAGTAGTAGTAGTAGTTGTTGAGATTGTGGTGGTATTAGTTGTTATAGTAGTAGTAGTAGTTGTTGAAATGGTGGTGGTATTAGTTGTTATAGTAGTAGTAGTTGTTGAAATGGTGGTGGTAGTAGTTGTTGTTATGGTGGTAGTAGTTGTTATAGTAGCATTAGTAGTAGTAGTTGCTTAGCCCCAGAGCAGCCCTGACAGAACTGCCCTATTAACTAAGGCGTTCCAGTCAGTTTTTCAGACACTCTGTGTATCCGGAACTAAATTATCCGGTGTCATTTCCGCCATTTTTCTTTCTCCTCAGACTTACCAACATCTCTAGAAATGTATCCTTCCTATTCTTCAAATGGCCTGGTATAATTTGCTGACAGGGATCTGCATTTCATTTACATACAGTCTCACATTCTATCAAGCGAAC
>CAXHJY010000079.1:115000-122500 GCA_964016885.1 Eledone cirrhosa
ATCCCTATGCTTTGTTTGGCTTTTCACGAAGATGTTGGGAATAATAAGAAACTGCTGCTGAATGTCTTGACAGATGTATTGGAAGAGTTCCAGGAAAAATGGTGAAAACACTGCCAGGAAGATCTGTCACAGTTTCTGTTGCAAGAATCTATGTTTTTGATTCTTTGTCCTGGAGAAGTTGAAGAGATTTGTCACAGAATTGCAGACAGCAGGAATGAATGTCTTGACAATGGATCAGTTCTACTTTATATCTATGTTATGATGATGGTGGTGGTGATGGTGATGGTGATGGTGAGGGTGATGGTGATGGTGATGGTGAGGGTGATGGTGGTGATGATGGTGATGGTGATGGTGATGATATGAAGAATGGATAGGCAGGAGAAGAATTATAATAATAATAATAATAATAATAATAATAATAATAATAATAATAATCATAAAAAGAATGAGAAAGGAAGGAAGCTGAGGGAAGAAGGAGGAGAAGGAGAAGAAGAAGAAGTGGAGAAATAAAATGTTTGGGATGGAACTTAGTAGAATTTTAAAGAATTCTTAAAAATAATAAAAATTGGAAAAAGAAACCTTAGATTGACATTATTAAAATATAATGGGAGAGAAATTTTAAACTTCTTAAAACTTGAATTAAAATTGGAGTTGAATGACAAATGTCTGAATTAAAGATGGAAGGCCTTGAGATTGGTTCTTCTGGAATAATCCAAGAATAGGAGACTGAATAATTCCTGATCTCAGCCTAAGGCTAAGCTTTGAATTCTAAATTGGTGCCTAAAAGGATATATATTATCTCGGTGAAAGTGTTAAGTGCCATTGGTGTAAAATTAATAAAGAAATTTTACCAAAAGAGTGCATGTGTGCAAAATTTTAGCTAAAGAAATGTATAAAAGAAGACATGACTAAGTCTGGTCAATATGTAAAACATAGGAATATCATATGTCTGATAAGTGGTACCTGTATATCCCAGAACATTTCCTTGATGTCAGAAACAAACCAAAGATACTCTGACATAAAAGGACATCAAATTTGAACACAACAGACCTGATATTTTAGTCTAAGTCTAAAGACTGTCTTAAGCCAAAAAGCTCATTTGGCTGGTGCTTATCCCATTTTTATGGGGTGAAGTGACAGAGTATAAGACTTCCCCCTGGACAGGATGCCAGTCCATTACAGGGTTAAACTTCCAGCTATTGCTGGTACTCATTTTCAACTGAGTATACTGGAGCAATGTGAAATTAAGTGTTTTGCTCAAGAACACAACACACAACTCAGTCCAGGAATCAAACCCACAACATTATGATTGTAAGTCCAACACCCTTACCCCTAGGCGACACACATATTGTAGTAATGCAGAGAAAAGAATGTCAGATTATTGATATCATCATCTTAGGAAACCATGACATGAAACAAAACATTGTTTTCTCTCTTCAAGGAATCAAATTCAAAAGAGAATCTGAATCCACAGATATTTGTGATGAAAAGGAAAACATAGAAGAAATTAAAGTTGAAATCAGATCTCCAGAATTCCACACTAAAATAATGGCAAGAAAAAGACCAACATGGCCAATACCCAAAAAAGCTGAATAGGAAGGAAGTGGACAAACAAAAGTCATAAAATTGGCTAAGAAGTGCAGGAATACAAGCCAAGATTAAAGGATTTCTAATTGCAGCACAAGATCAAAGCCTTCCCTACCAGAAACCACCAAAAGTACATCGTAATGAAGCAGAACACAGTAAGTACAGAATATGTGATGACGAGGAACAAACAATTAATCAGTCTTTGGCAAAAAGGAAGATATTTATAGACATGATAGAGGTGGGATATACATACACTGGAAATTATGTGGGATATACATACACTGGAAGTTATGTAGGATATACATACACAGGAAGTTATGTGGGGCATACATACACTGGAAGTTATGTGGGATATACATACACTGGAAGTTATGTGGGGCATACATACACTGGGAGTTATGTGGGATATACATACACTGGAAATTATGTGGGATATACATACAGTGGAAGTTATGTGGGGCATACATACACTGGAAGTTATGTGGGATATACATACACTGGAAGTTATGTGGGATATACATACACTGGAAGTTATGTGGGATATACATACACTGGAAGTTATGTGGGGCATACATACACTGGAAGTTATGTGGGATATACATACACTGGAAGTTATGTGGGATATACATACACTACAAGATATCAGCAGAAGAAAAAATAGTGCAAACTTACTCCAGAAATGGTGGTAGAGAATGACTGAGTAACCGTACTCTGGGATATGCCAATAAATATAGACAGGAATATCAAAGTCAACCATATTCTGGCATATGTCAATATGTATACAGACAGAGAGTTCAAGGTAATCATATTCTGGGATATGTCAATACATACAGGCAGGAATATCAAGCCAATCGACTGGATATTATAGTCAAAGACCTCAAAGAAAAGTAAATGTCTTAATTGATAACAATATATCTACCAAAGAAATGGAGAAATGTATACTCTATAGAGTATATATACTATATTTAGAGTATATATACTATATAGAGTATATATACTATATAGAGTATATATACTCTATATAGAGTATATATACTATATAGAGTATATACACGATATAGAGTATATACACTATTCTGTAGAATATACTCTATATAGATTATATATACACTATTCTGTAGAATATACTCTATATAGAGTATATATATACTATTCTGTAGAATATACAGTATATATAGTATATATATTCTGTAGAATATACACTATATATAGTATATATACACTAGTCTGTAGAATATTCAGTATATATAGTATATATATTCTGTAGAACATACACTATATATAGTATATATATACTATTCTGTAGAATATACACTAGTCTGTAGAATATACAGTATATATAGTATATATATTTTGTGGAATTATCAAATATCCTTCTCACAAATTATTGTGTGTTTATTTATATAAAAATCTGAGATTTCACAACAAACTAATGAGATTTAGTTTAAGATGGAAATATATATTTGTGATTAAATGTTTAAGAAGATTTTTGTATTATCTTCACCTTCATTACTGAAACATAAATATGAAATAGAATAAATATAATTCTCTACTTCAATATTAATTGTTCAGGATTTTGAAAAATATACAACAGTTGTTTTTTTTCTTTCAAGAAGATAAAATGAATGGACTAATTAGAATGAAGCTTTTCAAAATATTATGGTAACAATATTTAATAACATGACATTATAAATAACAATAATAAAAAAAATGTGGGAATCTCTACTTGGTTAGTTGATGTGTTAGAAACAGCTGCTAAATGTGTATCAAATCACACCTTGTCTTAAAAGGATGTATTGGATATGATCGTAGTTTGTGTTTAAACAATTCTAACAAGACATATTAATGGCAGCAAGGACTGTTGACCGTCTGTTTGATCAGAGTTAAACAACCACAACAACATCACTTACAGTCTGAAATTCTTTCTTTCACATACCTATATACAATATATCACCAGCAGCGCTACGATTTAACAATTTTGTGGCCATATTTATAGTGAAATCCACTATCTGTGGTTTTGAAAAAATTTTGAAAATAACAGAAAATTTGGTAGGATTTAGTAATGTAACTTTCTCATTTTTGAGCTGCTGTTTGAAACATAAAGACACAAACTTATGATGCAAGGTTTTCAGATAAATATGAACACATTACAATAAACAGTTTTGTATCATCGAACCAGGGTCAATTTCAGGTGGGTTGGTATAAAAAAGTTGAGGTCATGGTCATTCTGACCTTACACACACACACACACATTATATATCTGGCAGTATCGGTAGAGGGTCAGATACCATGCTTTGCAGCATAGTTACGTCTCTTTATGGTCTGAGTTCAAATCACTCTGAGGTTAACTTTGCCTTTCATCCTTATGGGGTCGATAAAATGAAGTACCATTAATGCACTGGGTAATTGCTGGCCTTGTGCCAAAAGTAGAAACAATTATATATATATATATATATATTATATATATATATATATAGATAGATATGTAATAAACAGCATAAGACAATTATTTCCTTTACCAAAGGTTTCACGAAGACAAAGTTTTGTTCTGAAGAACGATTTCAGACGTCTGTCTCAGACTTGTCTGACTTCGTGAAACCTTTGGTAAATGAAATAATTGTCTTATGTTGTTTATTACATAACTAAATAGCTCTGTAACCTATATAGAGATAGATCCAACTACAATAGCTTCAGAAAATTAAGTTCGCTCCTGCCCATGCCAAATTATTCCATTTAATGTTTGGTCAATTGAAATTTTGTCATTCTCCCTCTAAATATATATATATAAACACACACACACACACAGATATTCATGCACACACATTATATATATATATATATAAAAACACACACAGATATTCATGCACACACATTATATATATATATATACACACACACACACACATGTATATATATATATTTATACATATATATATAATACATGTATATATATATATATATATATATATATATATACATATATATATATATATATATACACATATATATATATATACACACATATATATATATATACACACATATATATATATATACAGTATTTTTTGTTATTTATTAAGGTTTAAATACGGTGTTTTTGTCGTATTGAACAGAACAAATCTTGCAGTTTTGCTTTTTGTTAATCGCTTGTTAAACATTCATAACCTTCCAGCTAGCTACCCCACACCCCTCCCACCCGCCCCCACACACCACCATTCTTAATACGTGGACCAATCATAAGCCAGAGACCCCCCCCACACGCATCACCATTATTATTATTATAAGCCAGAGACCCCCCCCCCACACGCATCACCATTATTATTATTACGCGGACCAATCATAAGCCAGAGGCCTATATTATCGCTTGCACGGTTGCCTTCGATGATGGATGGATGGACGGACTGCGGAATCCTGGAGAGTGGAAGGGAGAGAAAAATCTGGACGCTCAGAGCGAAAATGCCAAAGTTAAAGTCAAATTCACCTCGTGGACGAGAATGCGAGCACTCCTCTTTGTTTCGCCCGCGGATGGCTAACATAACCCCATCTCCCCCCGCCCCCACCCCCCCTCCCTCCAAACGCAATCCAAAACTTCAGAGTTGGTACCATAAATGTAGGCACCCTAAAGGGTCGCGCTAACGAGGTTGTAGAAATGCTTGAACGTAAGGAGGTCGATGTTTGTTGTATTCAAGAGACCAGGTGGAGGGGTGGGTCTGCTAGATTCATTGAGGGTAAAAAACGATGTTATAAGCTTTTCTGGGTGGGAAACGACGATGGGCTGGGTGGAGTAGGAATCATGGTAGCAGAAAAGTGGGCAGATAAGATAATAGACGTAAATAGAGTGAACGACAGAATAATTAAAATACGACTTGTCCTCAATAGAACTACGGTGACAGTAATATCTGCGTACGCACCCCAATCCGGACTGCCCGGCACTATAAAAGACAGATTCTATGAGACACTGATGCTCACTACCTCCCAAATATCTGACAGTGACTATATAATTATTGCAGGCGACCTAAATGGTCACGTTGGACAACATTGTGACGGCTACGACGAAATCCATGGAGGCTATGGGTTTGGTACTAGAAATGAGGAAGGCTCCAGAATCCTGGAATTCTGTGATGCAAATAACCTAACTATCTGTAACACTAACTTCAAAAAACGTGACAATCACCTGATCACCTATAGATCCGGGGAACACTCAAGCCAGGTAGATTATATCCTTACCAGAAGACGTGACAGAGTGTCTGTTGTAAACACTAAATCCCTCCCCCATGAAGAATGCACCTCCCAACATAGACTGATAATTAGCGACCTCATAGTCAGGACGAGACGTACTCGACAGCAGAAGAGGACTATCCTCAGGAGAAAAATATGGAAGCTAAAGGACCCCACAGCCAAAAATAAATTTCAAAACATATTACTCGATGCTTTCGACAGTAAGGAAGAACATTTAGAGTCGGACAATATAGAGGGACAGTGGGAATTTCTGAAAGCAAACCTGCTGTTGGCGACAGACGAAGTCTGTGGCTGGAGCAGGCCTGTAGGCAGGAGGAGAGTAACATGGTGGTGGAGCAGTAAGGTGGAGGGGTCAATTAAGGCCAAAAAGCAGGCTTGGAAAGTATGGCGGGATGGGGGAAGTAGAGTAGACTATCAAGTGGCCAGGAGGGAAGCTAGGAGAGAAGTGTACTTAGCAAGAAGGGAAGCTGAGGAAAGAAAGTTCAAGCATGTCCTACAACGCGATGACCAAAAACGTGAGGTGTTCAGGATTGCTAGGCAATGCGTCAAGGAAAACCATGATATTGTCGGGGAGAAGTGTGTACTTAACGATGATGGTATACTTGCCATCACCGACACTGATAAGAAGGTAGCTTGGAAGTGTCACTATGAAAGGCTACTAAATGAGGAGAATAAATGGGAGAAAGACAGTCTCCCCCATATCGACCCAATAGAGGGACCAGCAGTGTTAGTCGAGGGGAGTATAATAAGTAAGGCAATCAAGGATATGAAGACGGGTAAGGCGGCTGGGCCTTCGGAAATAGTTGCTGAGATGCTGAAGGCATCTGGCACGGTGGGACACACCATGGTCACTCGCATAGTTAACCATGTCGTACAGAATGGGGTTGTTCCGAAGGACTGGCATAGCAGCATTATCGTTAACTGTTATAAGGGTAAAGGAGACGCCCTAGATAGGAGTAACTATAGAGGCATTAAATTAATCGACCAGGTCATGAAGGTCACGGAAAAAGTAATAGCGCAACTAATCAGAGAGAGAATTGACCTAGATGAAATGCAGTTCGGGTTTGTGTCAGGCAAAAGTACCACAGACACTCTTTTCATAGTACGACAACTACAGGAGAAGTTCCTAGCTAAAGGTAAACCCCTCTACTTAGCTTTTGTCGACTTGGAGAAAGCCTTCGACAGAGTCCCCCGCTCCATTATCTGGTGGGCTCTTAGAAAACTAGGCGTTGACGAATGGCTTGTGAGGGCTATACAAGCCATGTATAAAGAAACAGTCAGCAAGGTTAGAATTAACAACGAATATAGTGAAGAGTTTAGCGTAAAAGTTGGCGTCCATCAGGGCTCTGTTCTCAGCCCGCTACTATTTATTATTGCCCTTCAGGCTATAACAGAGGAGTTCAAGACAGGCTGCCCATGGGAACTCCTATACGCAGACGACCTGACACTCATAGCGGAATCAATGGCCGAGCTAGAGAAGAAATTCCAAACATGGAAGCACGGCCTAGAGTCAAAAGGACTTAAAATTAACCTGGCTAAGACCAAAGTTCTAGTTTGTAGGAAAGAAAACAAGGCGGCGGTCCCTTCTGGGAAATGGTCGTGCTCGGTGTGTAGGAAAGGCGTAGGTAGAAACTCCATTTTATGTCCTAAATGCAAAGTATGGGTGCATAAAAG